>CM068382.1:46122149-46347509 GCA_034770075.1 Aralia elata
GACATCCTACCAGCCACAAACAGAAACCAATAGACAGCAAGATGTCAGTGCCACAAATAAAATATATTCATTGATAAAATGAAATGGATATTTTATCATGCACAAATCGGCTCCGATGGATTTCCATAATCCACCCTCCAGACATGAACCATACTCAAATTAATCTCCACTCGACTCCATCACCTAGCGTACTCAATACGAAGTTTTAATACTAAGGTTAATAACCTAGGTTTTTGCAAATCCTAAAGTTTATAACCTAGAAGCTTCTGATACCAACCTGTGACAAACCCCCGCAAATTCAGGTACCAATACCTCGAATTTGGTGCTCACAGATAAAATTGACATTCCCATACAACCTCTAAACAACATAAATCAACTAATGCGGAATAAAATAAACATATGTAGTTCTCATTACAAAAGGTTTCACTACGGTCCCCCAAAGGTCTATAACCTTAATATATAATACAATCGCAGAAATACATTTAATAATACAAAACTATTCCACGATTACATAACGGGATAGTATATATAACTATTTTCCTTAAGCTTTCCTTTGCTTTGTCCGCTTTGGAACTACCCCGGCTTAACTGCAATAGGTTCCAAAAAAAAAAAACGATATAGGCAAGGGTGAGCAACAATACTTTTTTGCTCAGCAAGTTTAAAGAAAGCAAGAATGAGGGAGATATATTATAGAATGAATAAGAATTACTAGTTGGTAATAGATCAAACAATTTATCGAACATGTGATGAAATAGCTGAAATGACATAATCAAAGTTCAAATGAAACAATGAATAATGATTATTTAACTGTTGAGTGGATCCAACCGACCATGAACTTATTTGGCCAAAGAAGCTCAATCATATTCGAGCTAAACTCTTTTTAAAAACCTGGGGCCCCGTCAGTTGTAACTCGAGGGGATCAGCCTCTTGTACACCATGTATAATCGCATAACAATTTTAAACTCTGACTGCAATCGAATAAACCGACACAATTATAATCCCCTAATAAGGTGTTGCTCTCATCAGTCCAAGAATTCGTACCAAACCTACTGGTTTAGGATAGAGCTTTTTGAAATAATAACTTGCAAATGTCTAGAGCCGAAACAAATGGCGTAGACTATATTCCTTAACTTAAAACGTTTTACACAATCCTACAATAGTAATGAAATTCAAATGCATACAAGCTGCGAATATCAATAATTAATCTTGGAGGATGGGAGTAATTGAACAATAATTAATCCACTAATATGATTTCAAAAGTAATAACTCTCATTATGGAGTCATAAGAAACTTGGCAACAATATACAATCACCTGTAATAAAATATGAAAAACGCTGCCCGAAATGTTAATTTGAGCTAGGGTAAGGAAGCTTGCATTTCAATAAATAAAAAAGCGAATGAAGTTAGGGAACTTGCCCAACACAAGGGATAGACAAGCGTTAGGAAACTTGCCTGAAGCGCTGCTACAATATTACCAAACACGCTCCTTAATATCCTACACACAATTAGGTACATATTCACATACAATTAGTCACATACGGAATACCAAATATTTGTTTACACAACTTTATAATGTCCCATTCAAATAAGAAACAAAATATTAAACAAGGTTATACCCACTAGTTATGGCGTTACGACGCTTGCACGTCTATACGCCCAACTTGCCTATTCGAATGCCCAAGCGACACGTAATTGTGTACGCCTAACACGCCCATTCGATTCATCTAATACTCATTGGTTAATGCTAAGTATCATTATAAATTATAAAAATCACGTCATGAAAGTTAGAACATCACTTTACATTGTCGGGAGCATTACATGTGCTTACGCGCATGCCCGACACCCTCCGATTGCCCCCAATTACACATCAGTCCTATAAATGGCCAATTTAGGCCATGATACAGACCTCAAATCGAAAAACTTAAAGAACGAAAGTTGTAGGGCTACTCGTTCTCTTTCCGAATCATCTTGAATCACCTCAATCCGAGTTCGTATGAGAAAGTTATGCTCATTTTACTAAAGGACGTCGACGCTGTTTGCACAGTCTCTTGTCCAGCGCCGTTGGCGCTCACCACCAGCGCCGTTGGCGCTCTCATGCAGTAGCTGGACTCATGGCCAGCGCCTACCCAGCGCCGTTGGTGCTAGGCCTGAGTCCTCAACCCGTTTTGCTTCCCGGAATGCTCTATTTTGGTGTTCTAGACCTATCTTGCCTCCAATCACCATAACTCCCTCAATACACGTTCAAATTGGTTCGTTCTGGACTCTATGGACTCCTAAGACATAGGGCTACAACATATCAAAAATTTTAGAGCTATCCATTAATATTAACATGTTGAAAATCCTTGACCAAAGTATCAAATCACGTTTTTATTTTTGTGTTCTTGGTGTACTTGGTGTTCTTCACTAAAATCGTCACCAAATCTTCGTTTTTTAACACCTTTTTTTACTCGATTCCAGTTGGGTTAAACTTTGTAACCCATGGAATTACAATACCATAACAACAAATAAATTAAACACACACGAAAACATAGCTACAAAGTCCTCTAAAATGGTTCGAATGTCCAAAGTCCATGTTTTGTCCATTGTTCTTGCTTCATTAAGCCAAGGTAAGGATTTCTTGCATTTTTGTTTCACTTTGATGTTATTAGTGGCTTATGTAACATCTTAACAACATATATAAACATCCAACACAAACAAAGACAACAAGAATTGCCACAAGAACTAACTCACAAGCACAAAAGCTTATAACCCATGAAAACTTTGAAAAACCTCAACCAAATCAAATGGAATGGATTGAGTTAAAGTTTTACCTCTTGTAGCTACTTCTTAGATGGTATAACTCCTTTAGAGCTTTGTTAGAAACTCTCCTCAACCTCTTTGAGTCCTCCCGAAGCCTTTACTTCAAGTTAGCTCACACCCACTTCTTTCTCTCTCTAGAAGTTTTGAAGGTTGAAGATGGTGGTGATGGTGTAGATGCTTAGCTTGCTATTCCTTCTTCCTCCTTACTCAAAACCTGAACCTATTCTTCTCTTCCTCTCTTCTTCTTCTTCTTCTTCCTTCAAATTTTCTGCAGCACTCTCTCTCTCAATATTGTTCTCTCCCTCTCTTAGAAAATCTGCTGAAAATGGAAATGGAGGGTAGGTCTTCTAGGTGCCTTGGAAAGAGATGGGAGGAATATTGAAGAGCTCAAGGAATTTGTCTAAGTTTGGGCAACTAAATGTTTGGCATGCTTGGGTTTGGGAAATGAATCTCCCAACACTTGGTCTCCTCCCCCTCCCAACCGGGCACTCCCCTCTCTCTTACAACACCAAATGCTGATTTTTATGCCCATATCCCATATGGGTCCAAGTCTTGGGTCATGGGTTAGGTCATGGGTTTGGGTCATTTCTTTGGGCCACCCATAATAAACATTCGGGCCACTAAATAAATCACACAATGACTCCAAATAAAATTCCTAACACTTAGAAAAAATCCTACTACGGCATATACGCATTAACTAAATTACTCAACATCAAAAAGGACACAAAATTTTATGACATGAATAGTGCCTCGAGAAACGTGCCCCGTGAATAGTGATTTAGTGACGCTTCGCGAAATCAATTATTCACTTAAACAAAACTATAACACGTTTAAAAATTTCATGCATTCACATAACCCAGGTTGTCACACACAACCTTTAAACATACAACACAAAAATAATATTAATAAAATAGAATATATTCGTTAATATTCAAAAATTCGAATTACAAGGAAAATTCTAAAATTCCCGGTCGTTACAAATACAAATCAGTAAGTTTGATCTTGACACGGATGTCATGGCAATACATTTTTACACACACCCATACATATATGTATATATATAACGTGAATATTTAATTAATGATGGAATTATTAGCTACTGTTATTAGTAACATGAATCTCAAAAGTATATTTTTCAATATCAAAATTTATAAATTCTTATAATTTCAAGTATTATAATTAACTACAAATCTATTTAAAACTTAAGATTTATGAGCATAAGATTTGAGTAAAGAGTATGAATTTGTTATAGTATTGTATCCTAATAATTTTATTTGTCATAATTCTATATTTAGTATTTGTTCGGCTAATATTTTCGTATTTCGCATCGAGGTAAGTGGCTTTCCGAACTATTTAGTTTTTTTTTTAAAAAAATTATCGTTTACTTTTATATATGCTCAGTAATTACTCGGATGCCTAAATGTATGGTTTCAAAATTTGTTATGTTTTATTTAAGGCTTCCATTTAAATTAAATGTTGTGTTCTTTTATTTCAAAATTCGGATCAAGTATTTATTTTTGAACTGTGAAATGAGATTATATGATTTTGAACTGTGGAAAAATATTGTTTAGAATATCGATAATATTGAGAAAAAGATTTTTTTTTGAAATCCTCAGTCCGACTATGTATAGAACCTGTTATTATTTACGTTTTAGTTCCGGAGCTAATATAGGACCTACTAAGGCGCACACCTTTTAGATGCCCTTCGGGGAGCGTAGCATTTTTTATAGATACCTTAGTAGTGGTGCGTGAACATTGACATTATCGAACTTTTGGGCCGTGTTACAGGGCTATTATAACCTTAGTCACTAGGACTGTGGATTAAAAGATATATTGTATACATTGAAATCATTTTTTGAATTGTTTTTTATTTTGAAATCATATATATTATTGTTATTGAACAAAAAGATATTTTGAAAAAGTATTTTTGCAAATTGTACTTGATTCGGCTAGATAGGGAGGATTGCCACTTGCTGAGCTTCATCGCTCACCCCTTACAAATTTTTACAGGTTCCATTGCTGAGAGCTGAGCACTTATTTGATGCACTTTGGATAGCTGAAGATTTGTGTAAAATTTTATTTCCTTTAATGTTGAATTTTGATAGAAACTATTAGTTTCGAGGAGCTGCGTCTCCATTTTACGTTTTTGATATTTGGTGGTATTTCACTTTGAAATGGATTTAAAAGATGTTTATTGTTGGGTTTAATTTAAGATTATTGTTGAATTATTTTGTTTGGGCTGCGCTATTGATATTGTTGCCTTGCGGGCTTTTGGGCTTGCGGCGTGTAGCACTTCGGGCCTGTAGCGGGTTCGGGGTGTTACAAAGATGGTATCAAAGCAGTGGCCCCTCGCAATGTTGTTGGGTTGTAAAACCCTACATATTTCCTGGGGACCGATTTTGGGAGTTAGCCGTGGGTTATAGTTTTTGCTAAATTAAGAATTTTGAAGTTAAATAGAGAATAAGATAATGAATCTTCGTATTGTTTGAGGTTTAGTACTTGAGGCTAATTGGGTATCTTATTTTATTTGGTTGTAGGATGGGTGATCAAAACTTGGTAGATGACTTATCCTGAGGGATATGGAGATTTTGACCCCAAAATTTATTTTCGCAACCCCATAAGAAGCCAACCAATAAGTCTGTTCGTGAATCGTCTCAATATGGGATTAGGGATGAAGAGTCAGAGAAACCTCGGGGACCTAGTTCTCGAGTGAGGAAAGAATGAGCGAAGAAGAATAGGCATCACTTCAAGGATGAAGTAAGAGAATCGTGGCATGATCGCAAAGTTAAAGGGCGAGGTTAAACATCTTAGAAGAACATTGAGGGAGATTGATATAAAGTTAGAGATTACCCTAGAAGACCGAGATAGATATGCAAGGCATGTTTTTGAAGGGATGTGAAAGTCTTAAGGAAGCCGTTCGTCGTACTTTTTCCTGGTGCAGCGGAACCACAAGAGGCAATGGATACATTTATTGAGGAGTTTCGATAAACGTCTTGAGATGGTGAAGAAGAGGGACGCCCAAGTGGCGTTAAATTTTGTAATAGATTAGAATTTAGGAAGAGTTTTGTTTAGGGATTTTATTGATTTTGTCGTTTGTTAATTGGTTGTTTACTTTGTTTTTTTTTAGCATGAACATGTGGTGGTATTTTGATTTAAATAAATATGGAGTTTTTGAATTTCAATTATGTGCGTGCGTTTTACCTTGATTCCTTTATGTTACTAGTTTTGTATAGTGTTTGTTGAGTGGGGATTTCTTTTGTGTAGGAAAATGCCGCCTAGAAAGAAACATCCCTACTAACAATCATTTTGGCGCTGATGATAGGTATGACTCAGCTGACTGGCTACTACCTTAGCTCAGCTAGTGCGAGAACCAACAGCCTTGGGCAGCGTGGCATAGTAGCGGAATTCAAGCGATTGAACCCGCCAATTTTTGAAGGGGCTACGGACCCTGCCGATCGTTGAGAGGTGGATTCAAGAAATGGAGAAGGGCGTTTGACTTGCTAGGAAGTAGTGAGGCTAATAAGGTGACGTTGGCAGTTTACCAACTTCAAGGTGGGGCGTATGATTGGTGGCTTATGGAGAAAAGAAAGCACGAGGGGAATCCCGAACCCTACACATGGACCTATGTTCAAGGAAGTATTTACCAACAAGTACTTTCCTAGAACGATTCGGGCACAAAAGGAGAGGGAATTTATCAGGCTCGAACAAGGGAGTAAGACAGTTGCTCAATATGAAGCCGAATTCGCGAAGCTCGCCAAATATGCACCGACCTTAGTAGCGGATGAGGAGACGAAAGCACATAGGTTGGAGGATGGATTGCGGGCCGACATAAGACATGGTGTGGCGTCTTTTTGAGCTCCCCACATATGGTGCGGTGTTCAATAAGGCATTAGTAATCGAGAAGGGCTTAGGAGAATAATGGAGAAAGGGAAAAAGAACAATAAGAGAGAAGAGCCATCCGGGGGAGAGTCAAGCCATGGAGGACCTACGAAGAAGTTTGAATACAACAGAACACTAAATTTAGAGGAAATCAAGGAAATCAATGGAATCAAGAAAAATAAACTTAGGTGTACGAGGTGTGGTAGGAACCACCTAGACAAGGAATGCCGCTGGAATACAGGAGCGTGTTTTCATTGTGGAGATTTCGGCCATAGGATTGCACAATGCCCCAAGAATCCTCCACCTAGAGGAGATGGGAAGAAGGAGAAAATAACATTGGCAAGTCTAGGACCAAATCGAGGACGTGTATTTCAACTTTCAGGCAGTCAGAATTAAGGTATGGAACTCTTTTAACAAATGTGTTTAATAATTAAATAATAAGTTTCTTAATCGTGTGGTATGTGTATTATCTTTTAAATTGTGACTTGCGAATTTGGAGGACCAAATTTTTTTTTAAGGAGGGTAGAATGTAATACCCATTTTTTTAAAATAATAATAATAATGATAATAATAATAATAATAATAATAATAATAATATAATTAGATAATAGAAGTGTAACTGATAATTATTTATACATATCTAAAACCTATAAGGATTAAGATAAGCCAATTAAGTTATAACAACCTATTAAATTTTTTTAAAAGGACTCTTTTACCTGGTAACCTATTTTGCAAAGGAATTATATATATTTAAACAACTACAGAGAGAAAAGAACGTAAACAACTATTTGGCTTTGGAGTACTGCAGAACAGAGAAAAAAAAAGAAAAGAAGAAAAACTCAAAGGTAAACCTAAACCCATCTTTTTCAAATTATAAGATAATTTATATGTATGATGAATTTTGTAAACAATGATTATAATAATAAAAAGATCCTGAAAATGGTGTTATGTATGTGGGTTTTTGTAAAAATAAATGAGATTTTATTTTATTTTATTAAAAATCGTATATATGTATAATATTTTATGGAGTGAAGTATTAATAACATGTATACTTGTATATGTATATAATTATTTTGGATTGAGTTTGCGAAAATTTCAGTCAGAATAAGAATTTTAGATTTTGTAGTTTTAGTGGCGTGGTGATATATTTGTAAATTGATTGCCTGTAAGTATAAATTGATATATATGCATTTTGTGGGCAAGAGATATTTTATCTCTATTATATATGTAATGCATATGGTGGGTGGTATCACCATGTCAGTGTGTTTAACTGATGTGTAATGGGAGTATTTTGTTTATACATTAAATATATGTATTAATGTGTTAATCATGATTTAAGTTACTGCATATATTAATACAAAATCAGTAAGTTTGATCTTGAACAAAACGGATGTCATGGCAATACATTTTTAACAACACACCCATACATATAATGTCTATATATATAACGTGAATATTTAATTAATGATGGAATTATTAGGCTACTGTTATTAGTAACATGAATCTCAAAAGTATATTTTTCAATATCAAAATTTATAAATTCTTATAATTTCAAGTATTATAATTAACTACAAATCTATTTAAAACGTAAGATTTAATGAGCATAAGATTTGAGTAAAGAGTATGAATTTGTTATAGTATTGTATCCTAATAATTTTATTTGTCATAATTCTATATTTAGAATTTGTTCGCTAATATTTTTGTATTTCGCATCGAGGTAAGTGGCTTTCCGAACTATTTAGTTTTTTTTAAAAAAAAATTATCGTTTACTTTTATATATGCTCAGTAATTACTCGGATGCCTAAATCTATGGTTTCAAAATTTGTGATGTTTTATTTAAGGCTTCCATTTAAATTAAAATGTTATGTTCTTTTATTTCAAAATTCGGATCAAATATTTATTTTTGAACTGTGAAATGAGATTATATGATTTTGAACTGTGGAAAAGTATTGTTTTAGAATATCGATAATATTGAGGAAAGATTTTTTTTTTTGGAAATCCTCAGTCCGAGTATGTATAGAACCCGTTATTGTTTACATTTAGTTCCGGAGCTAATATAGGACCTACTAAGGCGCACACCTTTTAGATGCCCTTCGGGGAGCGTGCATTTTTATAGATACCTTAGTAGGGTGCGTGAACATTGACATTATCGAACTTTTGGGCCGTGTTACATGGCTATTGTAACCTTAGTCGCTAGGACTGTGGATTAAATGATATATTGTATACATTGAAATTATTTTTGAATTGTTTTATTTTGAAATCATATATACTATTGTTATTGAGCAAAAAGATATTTTGAAAAAGGTATTTTTGTAAATTGTACTTGATTCGGCTAGATAGGGAGGATTGCCACTTGCTGAGCTTCATCGCTCACCCCTTACAAATTTTTACAGGTTCCATTGCTGAGAGCTGAGCACTTATTTGATGCACTTTGGATAGCTGAAGATTTGTGTAAAATTTTATTTCCTTTAATGTTGAATTTTGATAGAAACTATTAGTTTCGAGGAGCTGCGTCTCCATTTTACGTTTTTGATATTTGGTGGTATTTCACTTTGAAATGGATTTAAAAGATGTTTATTGTTGGGTTTAAATTTAAGATTATAGTTGAATTATTTTGTTTGGGCTGCGCTATTGATGTTGTTGCCTTGCGGGCCTTTGGGATTGCGGCGTGTAGCACTTCGGGCCTGTAGCGGGTTCGGGGTGTTACAGAGAAAGATAAGGAAAATTTTGTCTATATATAAGGAATTGGGTTACTATCAATAGTACCTTCAAGTCATGACCTTTTGGGTGAGCCTGTGGTGGGCTAAGATGACCCAAGAAGATACTATTGGGCTAGTAATTTAAGGCTTTGTTTGGATGGATTTGATTCGATTCGGACTTGGGATTTGACCCAAGATTTGTTCCGGACTCGGGATTTGACCCGGGTTGTTACATTTATTCACCTGTCAATAGGGAAGTTTTTAAGTGATAGTTGTACAAGTGATCCTTGGACTTGAGATCATCATAGTACCTTGTGTATGTTAAGTTATACTTTGTCATATTCCTTAATACCTTAGGGTATGTCATAGGGTATGTACGGGTATAATAAAGTATACACGGAGGTAGGTGAATGATCGACAAAGGATCTACCACTTCTGATAAAGGGAGAGAATGTCCTATGCGATTTTGATAAATGACAGCTCAAAAATCTCTGGCCAGGGTTGAATGAAAATTAGAAAGGAGTTTCTAATTTATATTAATCGGAGTTGTGCATATCTTAAATCGAAATGCAATATGATTAAATAAAAATAAGACTTGTCAGTAAATCCATGTCTTATATTTAATCGGGACATTGTATGGTAGAAGGATTGAATTGTAGCGGTGACTACTGCTGAATAGGTTTCTATGTGATTAAACGTTTGATTTCATATTATACGGATAGTCATGATACATTATCGTAAGGTTTCCCTCATGATGTAGAATAAATATTATTTATTTATATATGAATTAAAGGAGTTTAATTCATTATAAATAATATTAGAATAGTTCTAATTTATTTATTCTACGACCGGCATAATATTGAACCTAAAGGGTCACACCGCAAAAAGAATAATATTATATTGGAAACAATTGGCTTAATGATAATAAATTAAGTATTTAATTTATTAGTTGAATAAATTGAAATGCTTAATATTTATAATGATATATTTGGAGAAATATTGAATTATAAATTAATAAGAGAAATCTTATTATTATTATTATCATTTAATTCTTAATTAGATTAAGAATTAATTTAAATGAAATGTAAATATCATTTAAATTAAATACAAATTTGAATTTGGTCAAATAATTGCAAAACATGTGTTAAGTGCTTAAATGCAAAACATGTGGGTTAGGAGAATATTGATACTTACATATTATGTAAGTATTATATTTGGTGGAATACTAATTAAATTAGGGTTTCTCCTAATTAACTTAACTAAGCAAATTAAGTTATGAACTAGTAGCCTTCATCTCAAGAACACCAAATTAGAGATCAAGTTGTTGATCAAATTTTCAAAGTGTTCTTCATGCATTGTTCTTGTTATTTTTAAGAGTTAGGGATAAAAGAACTTATTGGATTAGCCATCCAAGATTTGTAAAAATTAAATATTGTTCCATATAATCATTCGTGGTGGATCACCTCTAGAGTGCTTCATATACTTTGAAGCTAGTGTTTAATCCAAGGAACAAAGAAAGGAGGAGCTTGAAGAAATCAAGAGAGGAGTAGATCTTGTAGCGGTTCAAGAGTTGAATCTTGAAAGGTATTATTTCTTGTTATTCTTCTTCAATTAATAGCTATGCATAAGGTGATTCATGGATAAGTTGCAAAAATTTTAATTTTCACTTTCCGTTGCGTATTTCAATATGATTGTGATTTTTTAAACTTACAATATTTCGAGGAATATAAGTGTATTTAACCCATAATAATTTGACGCATTTGACTATTTTTTTAAATTTTAATTGGATTTTAGCTCCATGATCCTTCCAGCCTCAATAATTCAAGGCTTAAATAAAATTACTAAAATAAAAAAAAAACCCAAGAAAAACAGAAGGAATTTTTCTTTATCCGATTCAAAAGTTTGGCAAAAAATATTGCATCTTCTTTTTTTGGGAAGAACTGAAGTAATGTTTAATACTATGTTTAACAAACCTGATTTGGATTTTGTTTCTGATTTGGAATTATTGCTGAAAGGTCTATTATTTGGCATCCGTAGTTTCATACTGCGGAGCTTAGAAAACTAAAACAAATTGAATTTGGCTTAAAAACGGCGTCGTTTCTCAATTGGTCAGCGTCCGCAACACTTATTTAAAAACAACGTTGTTTCCAAATTGGCCAGCCATACCCAGCGTCCGCAGTTTAATACTGCGGATGAGAGACTTTTACAAGGAGGGGTATTTTAGACATTTGTCCCGTCCGCAGTATTAAAGTGCGAAATACTGAAAAACTAAACTGCAGACGATAGCTCTATTAACCATTTAGATATTTCGATTCTAGCATACGATGACACTATATCTTCAATTCGATTAATTCTTAACAAATTAGTATTCGCAATTTGTGAGGGGCGTTCTAGCTATATAAGAAATTCGTGATTAATAATAAGATAAAAAACTTAACTTACTTTGGAAATTTCATAGATTTATGGAATCGGTTACTATTTGTGAATCTCAAAAGAGCTAAAAATAACTGGGGATATTATGTGATTGGTTGGTATTCCAAAATTCAATCGGTATTCTAAATATAAATTATAGGATTTCAATAGTCAAATGGACGGTCATGATGTGTTGTAAGGATTATCTTAAGTTGACAACGTTATAAACAAAACAGTTCTCCATATATATATATATATATATATATATATATATATATATATATATATATATATATATATACACAGAACGGATCAAGAGCATACCCTCTTATCTTACATACAAAGCATACCCCCTTTAGCGATGGATCGAGCAACGGTTTGATCTGTCGTCATAGGTCCGATCCGTCGCTATAAAAACTTCAGTCTGTCGCTATATGTTTGTTCGTCGCTAAAAGCTATAGCGACAGATCAGACCTATGGTTGACGGACCAAACCGTCGCTCCATCATCGGTAAGTCCGTTCACTAAAGGGGAAATACTTGGTATGTCAGATAAGGGAGTATGTTTTTGATCCGTTCTCTATATCTCTCTATATATATATTATGCCTGTGACGCCCCCAAATCCGAGTTACCTTAATCTCGGGTCTGGTGCATCACTGTGCAAGTCATACACCATTCTAACAATAACTTAATGCGGAAAAATAACATATTTAGATTGATATAATATAAATATTGTCGTCCCAAGCCTCGAAACCATAACTAAAACATGATCTTACTACACGAAAGTAATTACAAGATTATTACAACATGTTCTCATTTAATCTCAGGAACGAAAACCTTATCTAATACATCATTTAATAATCAGTACAAATTTAATACTACTCCTGTTGTATATATAACAGTCCATATTAATACAAGCAATAACAATTATTACCTCAAACTCTTCTCAATCTCAGGTTTCGTAACATTTAACTAAAACACTTATGATGAAGGTTGAATAAATACCATTGATCATTTACAAAATCTCCTATGTGAACGCAAGGTTCGGATTCTGACTTTAGTCAATCCCCGAATATACGAAAAGTTACCCAACAACTACACATTCTTTATAAAAATGTCCTTTATACATCATCGTCATCCTTGTAGTTTACTATAATAAGTAACTAACATAATCACATCATAAATACTATAATAGATAACATTCATTTCTAACTCAAGGTTTACATAGTCAAATTCACGTACATCATATACCGTCGTCATAGCAAAAAAAAATTACAATAAGGGAACATTTAGCAACCTTCCTGTTTCCATGCGCCTCTAATCCTTACCATAACGATATCAAGATAATTGCATTGCATCGTAAATCTGCAAAAGTTTTATTTTGCAAGAATGAGCACGACGGCTCAGCAAGAACTAACAGTTTTTCACATTTCATGCTTCACGTAACACATAAGTTTGCATTTTATCCATACATCATGATTCTCATACTATGCATCTTACTCATGCACTATAAATCTTATGCAATTTCTCAATATATATGCATCATGCATCTCATAGCATACCCCATGCATCTCACATTGTATGTTTACAATAATTCAAGTTCCACATAGAACAATATAGTCACATAATTGCACATTGTGCACACTTTAATCATGCTATCAAATAATTCACACAACAGTAGAGGATTTAGCAATCAATTCATGTACATAAAAATATTTAAACAAGTCAACAAGTTACTGAAAGAACTTGCCTTAAGCGTTCCTTGCCAAATTATGATGGCTCGTCCTTCAAATATCCTACACAATTTATTTAATAATAAAATACCAATTAGCCACCAAAAAGGCTTCATACATTGGTTTACATAAAAATAATTCTTATCTCATAGTTCGTGTATTATAAATTAATAAACGTGATTAACTCTAAAACATTTCTCGGCGTCGCGTCGTCTGAAAACATTACGACCCTTATCATCAACCATGATTATTGGTTTATAATAATCCCACTCTATATCTTATAATGTTCGTTTTGTTTAAATCGAAACACTATTTAAGTTCATTAACACTTTACACGGCATTTCGACGTTTATACGTCACACGCCTAATTCGCCTCTTTTCGACATGTTTAGCATGCTCATACATTGGGTTATAACACTCTATCATATTTCATTATTATTAGAAATAAAATATTAAACAATGTTATACACACTTGTTACGGCGTTACGACGTTTGCATGTCCGTACGCCACACTTGTCTATTTGAACGTCCAAGTGACACGCGATTGCGTACGCTTAGTACGCCCACTCGAATTGTCTAATACTCAATGGTTAATATTAAGTATCATTATAAATCATAATAAATCATGTTTTAGAACTTAGAACATCATTTAACATTGCTAGGAGCATTACGCGTGCTTTCGCGCATGCCCGACACTCTCCGATTGCCCCTAAAAACACATCAGACATACAAATGGTCAATTTGGGAATTGATCCCGCCCTCAAATGGAAAAACGTAAAGAACGAAAGTTGTAGGTCTACTCGTCCTCTTTCTGAATCATCTTGGATCAACTCAATCCAAGTTCGTATGAGAAAGTTATGCTCATTTTACTAAAGGACGTCGGAGTAATTTTGCATAGTTTCTTTACCAGCGCCTTAGACGCTCAAAATGGCCTTTGAGCAGCGCCTAGGTGCTCTCTCACAGCAATTGAGCTCGTGTCCAGCGCCTAGCCAAGCGCCTAGGCGCTTGGCCTGAGTCTCCCAACCCGTTTTGCTTCCCGGAATGCTCTGTTTTCATTGTTCTACACCTATCTTACTTCCAACCACCATAACTCTCTCAATACACATTCAAATTGGTCCGTTCCAGACTCTATGGACTCCTAAGACATAGGGCTACATTATATCAAAACTTCAGAGCTATCCATTAACATTAACATAGCCAAATCTTAGGTCAAAGTATCAACTCATGTTATATTTTCGTGTTCTTGGTGTTCTTGGTGTTCCTCACAAAAATCATCACCAAAACTTTGTTTTAATCCCTTTTTACTCCATTCCAACTGGGTTAAACTCTTAACCCATGGAAGTACAATATCATAACAACAAACGAATTAAAAAAACAAAAATCATAGCTACAAGGTCCTTTAAATCGTCCAAATGTCCAAGTTCATGTCCAAAGTTCATTGTTCTTCATGTTCTTCATCCTCCTTAAGCATAGGTATGGATTTATTGTATTTTTGTTCCACTTTGATGTTATTAATGGCTTATATAACCTCTTAACAACATTTACAAACATCCAACACAAACAAAAACAACAAGAATCGACAAAAATCTGACCCACAAGCTTAGGAGCTCAAAACTAAGAAAACTTGAAACACTTAACAAGAAATCGAATGGAATGGATTTTGGTTGGTGTTTTACCTCTGTAAATTCTTCCTAGAGGTTAAGAATATTGTTAGGCTTGCTTGGCTTGAGTTCTTCTTGCTTGGATTCTCTTCTTCTTCCACCTGTGTCTTCTTCTTCTTCCTCCTTTCTTTTTTCCGGCGACTCTTCTTCTTTTCCGGCGACCTTCTTCTTCTTTCTTCTTCCTCTTTGCTGCAGATTTTCCCTCTCTCTCTTTCTATCTGCTGGTGGGATGGTTTGATGGAATGCAAGAGAGAAATAGAATGGTTTGAATGGAATGGGAGAGTGGAGGAGTAATTTTGGGGGAATGAAGGGAGTGGGTTGGGTGCTCCATGAAGCTTGTCGGCTAACCTCTCCCTCCTTGTATTTGATTGGTCTAAAATTGGGGGTTGGTTCCCTCTTGGAGTAACAAGCCAAAATAAATACCCAAATACACAAAAATATATCCGAAAACTCCCACTTTTGTACCAAAACTGGTAAATAACTCTACCCAAAATTAAAATGGGTATTACCATAAATATTGGGATGGGTAAAAATAATTATTATGGAATTTGTCCAAATATTCGGAACACCCATATTATACATTTCGGATACGGATAAAATCAAGTATCGGCTCAAATAAAATTTCTGACGCTTGAAAAAATTATTCGTGCGCATATACGTATTTATGAAATTTATTAAAATCAAAAAAGACACAAAAATATTATGGCGTGAATAGTGCTTCGGGAAACGTGACCCGTGAATAGTGATTTTACGATCTTTCGCGAAATCAATCATTCACTCCTACGGTTCAGCAACGCATAAAACTTCATACATTGACATCATCCAGTTTATAAAATAACCTTAAAACGCGTCACCTAAAAATAATATTTAATCCATTTAATAATATTAATAAACCAAAATCACAAAGATATTCACGATTCGCGATCGCTACTCTTCCCGATTAACTCCCCATAATCATATACATCAACGTGCATATATCCCACCCATATTTTGGGTTAGCTCACTTACCACAAATGACTCGTTCAATAATATTATCCCTCAACTATTTATTTAATCGAATAAATGGTACTCTAGCGATAATGCTCGAAACCACCAAATTAACTTATATGAAAACTTTCATACATACTAATCATCGTCTACACATAATCTAGGTTATAATAAAACCTTTAAACTCTTAACACATAATATTATTAATAAAAATCTATTTTATTCAATAATATCCATAAGCTCGAATTACTAAGCTACCCACGACTCGCAATCGTTACAATAATTAACTATTAACTCATTCATTCTGAATCTACGTATATATTCACATTTATATATATACATATTAAGCTTACCAAAAAAATCACATAAACATATATAACACATATATATTCAAACTCGACACGTCTCATAATAAGAATTATTCTATATTAAATTCTTATTATAATTATTCTTGAAAATTCGGGTTGTCACATCCTTCCCTCCTTATAAGGATTCCGTCCTCGGAATCACTGAAACATCCTTACTCAGTTCGCTTAGATCTTCTTCCAAAATTTCATCGTTGAATAATTTCAACGTATTACTATAGCATAGGTTTTATATTACGTATTTAATCCCTTATCACTCAACCAATTGTCGTAGGTTTTATTCTATAACCTTTACCAACTCAATTATATACTGAGTATTATCCTTTCTTTAACTCATCAATTTCCTTTTCTAAGGATCCTTGTATGCCACAATCATCATAATAATTTAATATCATGATTTACTAACTCATAAACATTCGGGATATTACAATGCCCCTATTGGATATTGAGTTTAGTTAGACTGAATTATACACAGTTCATCAAAGTAGTCAATCAATTTCAAGGTAGCTAATCAATTGGCAAATTGAACACTTTCATCCACAAATATCTAATCATATAGCATAATAAGGCCCAATGCGCTTGTCTTACTAATATCTTCTTGGGTTATCTTAGCATACCACAAACTCACCAAAATTAAAGTTCATGACCGAAAGTATTAATGATAGCAATTTGAGCCTCTATATACACATCCAAGTATCTTACATGTTACGATGTGAGATTAAGGTGTTACATGAAGTCTCTCTCGCCGCCTAGTACAACCCTCTTGAGAATTATATATAGTTAAACGATAATTATACCCTCGTAAAAATGCATGTGACTAGAACATTTATGAAATTATGCAAAAAATCAGTTTAAGAATCAGAATTGAGCATAATTAATTATCAATTATGAAAATGAAAGTGTTCATTTTGCCAATTATAGAGTTACGTTAAAACTGACTAACAATTTGAAAGGACGTGTATGTGTAATTCAACCAAATATTAATGTATGCACATGAATTAGCTGATAACAAGAAATATGAAAAAAAAAACAATAAAATCAAATTAATATTGATCGATCAATATCCTAATTGATATTAAAGATTAATATCAATTAGGATATTAATTGATATTATGCTTAGTGAGTCCTTTCATGATGAACTGTTGGCGTTAGTCTTACATTTTGTATCTGTGGACCGAGGAGAAAGGGGGCTCAGTATTCTCTTTCTGTATTCAATATTAAATTTATAGAAACTCCCCCACATGGATTCTAAGAATAATAAAGCCCCTAAAAGGTTATTGCAAGATGGGCCCTCGCAGGGTGATTAACTCCCGCACCCTAGATGGCGAGAGTCCAGTAGTAGAAAATATCATTAGCTTACTTTCTAACCCGAGTAGTATGGGGCACGTGGAATCCCATGTGAATCAGCTAGGATCACCTTGCAAGGAAAAAAAAAATCTTTGAACTATATTGAATCAAGAGTTTTCCCGGATGGTGTGTAGTGAAATAGGCATTAGCTTCCTACACTTGTACGATGGTATGATTTACAATGGAATGTGCAACAAAAGAAGTTGGTCCACTCTTATCTTGTTGTGGTGTTTTTGCTGATGGCTGCTTAATGGCACACGATTTTGAGTCGAAAATGGTCAAAATATTTAAGAATAAATTTTAATACATAGTTAAAAGTACTTAAAAGGATATATAAATAAAATCATATGCAGTAGATTTAAATGTCAAATTTTATATTAAATGCTCCTTTAAATCACAAAAAATTATCTTTAAATTGAATTCTTAATGAATTCAAATAATCTATTTTTAATAAACCACATCAAAGAGTGATAAGATTTTTTCTTCTTCTAGAAATTGCATAAAGACCACAAAAATAGTTTTCATTTATAGATTATACCTTAAAGGAAGGTAACAAGTGTCGAGCCTATACCTATATAGGAGGACCTATTCAATCACATGCTAATGCTTAAGAATTGTCTTACAAGAAAATAAATAATTATAAAGCTCTAATTTATATTTTTAAAAAAATATTAATTACTCAAACAATAATATACTCATCACGATTTTAACTTTAAAAATAGATTATTTTAACAATCATATTCTTGAAAGAGGGGTAGAAACAGAGTCCGTAATGAAAAGAATATATAGTAAATATGAACAATTAGACTTGTGTGGGAAAGAAAAACAAACCTAAAGGCTAAAAGAGTGTTTGAAAATTAAGATTAGAAAAATCTACGTGGGACCACGACCAACCTCCGTCAAATCAAATCGGTCATGTGGTAACATAGTAGCAAGGAAATCAAATCGGTCATGTGGTAACATAGTAATAGTGAAACATCTTGGTCAAATTGATTAATTTCTCTCTCCACTTCATTTAAGCCACAACCAAGCACAACAACCACCACCCCCCACCACAATTAATTTCTATTAAAAAACTCAAGTTACAGAATTTATCTATAATAATAAGGGTATGCAATTTTAATGGAGTATATTTCTAGAGGATTTCACCATTTTCTAGTTCATTTGATGACGATAAAAATTCGCCAAGTATTAGTGGCTACCACACTTCCAACGCCTTGCTTAATTAGAGGATTGCATTTTGAAAAAACAAAAAAGAAAAAAGAAGAGGTATCACTTCTCAATATTTAAAACCATTTTTGTTCATTTCATTAATAAGGCTATAGCACGTTATGAGTTTTAAGTATAGACAAAAATAGGCATATTATTTCAAATTTTCAATTTTACATGTTAAAAAGATGGCGGATAAGAAAAATTACCAGATAATATAACAGTAGAGCCAGACCAAGCATTAGAATTTAAGCTAACTTTACCATCAAATTTTCTTAAACAAGCAATTAATTGCTCAATCTTTTAATGTCAAAATAATTTTAAAGTGTCTCTTCTAGTTACTTATTTTCCCTACAAAATATTATTTATATTTTTGTTATGATCCCTTATGTACATACAACATGCTTATATGGAGCTACTAAACAAAACCAGTTCGAGCTAGTCTTTTGTTTACCAACTATTGCTTCGGACTCCTTGTGGATGTTCTTTAGCACGATATTTAATCAATTTCAAGTTATAACTAATTATGGGCTAAGCTATTGAGTTTTTAGTTTCTAAAGGTGGTGGTTGTAATTGAAAACTTAAATTACCATAACTTAATATTTTTTGTTCCTTTGAACAGGGCATTTAATTAATAGGGAATGAACCTTCTAATTTCGTTTTACATGATGTGATGATATGGCTTATCATATTTGTGCATCTTTCTTGGTCCAAATTAGCCAAATTGCTCAATTTAAATCAATAATCATACAAAGTTCAGCATAAAAAAATACGATATCAAAAGTGATAATTCAACAAAGAAATATATAGTAGATAAGTTCGACACTCATGTGAGAGAAATTTTATAAAAATATCAAATTTTACTTCTGAAAATATAAATTCTCTATTATAAACTATAAACTATGAAAATAAAATACAACTACCTCCATTCCGAAACGTAAGGTGAAGTTTGTTTTTTCTCAGTCAATGCTGACATCTTTTGAAATTCACAACTAGTACTTCGCCAGATAAAGTCGTGTTAGACATACTACATTCTTATTGGTAGACATTTACGATTAGCTAACTAGGGTTTATATCATGATATACTAGGTCCTAGGCTCCTAGTCAACTTCTGCAACAACAAAAATAAAAAATAAAAATAACGAAGAACAAAAAGAAAGGAAGAAAAATGGACCTTGCTGACTTAATATGCAGTTGTGTGGTTTATAGATTTCAAAGAATCATTTATGACTTAATTTTCATATTATTTCTATATTAAATATTAATTTTTTTTATCATTCATATTTTTTAATAAATTCTAAAAGAGTAATATTGAGATTTTATACTTATTTTGATTAATTAAACAAAACATTAATTATATTTCTTAATATTTTTCTTCTAAAATGTCAATTAAAAATGAATAGGAGTGTGTTTATTTATTTTCATCTTCATTAACTCTGTCTAATCCTTTGTTACAGTCTGTTCCCCGGGTGGTCCATTTGTAGAGGGAAGGCCTTCACGGCGTGGCTCTAAGCAGGCCATGCATAGCCACCAATCGTTTAGAGTTTTCAAAGGATAGGTTTTAATTAGTGGAAGAACAAGTCAAGTTATTCCCTTGTATTAGAGCATTTACAATAGTTTCCTTATCTCTATCCCTACTCTGCAGTGCTATTGGGTCATTCTGCAGGATAGGGATTCAATTTTTTCACTATGTACCCAACAAGTTCCTTATATTGATTCCTTAAATAATGAAATTTGAAATTTAAAAGTTAAAATTTGAAAATTCTAACAATCAAAGCATGTTTTGACCGTTGTAACTATTTTTTATTTAAAAATAATTGTTGTTTGAATTTAAAAAATGCTTTTATTTTAATTTAAAAATAGATGTTGCTAGAAATCACAAAGTACAACGATCATTTCAATTTACCATTCTTCTCCTATTTCTAACATCACAAATGTTTCAATTTTTTCGAAGAAGACATCAACATCTCTTACTTGACTCTGTTGAACAAGAGGTTATGCAGAAAAATTGTTTAACCATGGAAGGAGTGAAAGTAGTATGCACACAAGTCAATCATATTTGATATGATGTAGCATATACTTTGTAATCTTATTCATTTATTAATAAAAGAATTGATTTTCTTAAAAGACATTTTACATTATCTACATGGTGTTGTTGTATTAAATGTGATAAACTCATAGTTTTGAGCAATGCTTTTAGAATCATGATGGTGATCATGCTAATGAGATCTAAATTCTAGATAGCTCACAAACTAAAATCGTTCCTAATCGTTGGATTACTAAAAAGGGATTAGTGAATCCGGATATATTAGTACATACGTTGCTTGCTCTTAAGAAGATGATGATTGATCTCATAATCATTTGTGTGGAGACACTAAAGCAAGTATGTAGGTGCTTATTGGAGAATAAGTTCACTGAACGTGCACTACTACAAAACAGTAAATAGATAACACTAAAACCACAACGTTTTTATAAAAAACGTTATGGTATATTTTTACACAACGTTTTTTTGACAAAACGTTGTAGATGTATATGAGAAAACGTTATGTATTTGAAAGGGCATTTTTTTGGGTTTAAGTAGATAACGTTTTTTTTAAAAAACGTTATCTATATAAAAAACACGGAGCTCAATTGAAACTTAAAATTAAAAGACATATCGTCTTTCCTTCAGTTTTGTTCTTTCTCTCTCTCTGCCGTCGTGAGTTAGGGTTCTTTTTCCCTCATTGCTCGTCACTTTCGTTCCCTCTCGTCAGTTTCCTCTCTCTTTGGGTTTTTCTCTTCATTTTTTCTTCTCTCTCCAGTTTTCCTTCTTTCTATCTGCTCCTTGGCTGTGTTCGATTGGGTGTACGTTCGATCTGAGGCTGAAATCCGAAGATTTAATTGGGTGTTTGACGATAAGCTGTGTTGGGGCTAGGTTTTCATCGTAAGTTCTTCATCTCTTTGGATTTGTTCTTGCATGTGTTTATTTTCAACTCATTTACAGTCTTTGTGTATATAAACGTGTTTGAGGTGCTCAATTTGTTTTGTTATAATGATTTTTCTGCTTTCATAGTGGTAGCATAGTAGTGGCTGCGGTGGCAGCAGTGGTGGTTTCTGTGTCTCTAGCCTCCACTAAAAATTAGGTTTTAATTTCTCCCTTGTTAATTTTCCCTAAAATTTAGGTTTTAATTAGAAATTTAACGATATTTGGAGCTAATTTGGGTTATAATATGAATGAGACCCATTTGTTCAATTTTAGATATCTGTGAGACCCATTTTGGGTTAATTTAGGTGCCTTTCTGCTTGTGTTTTTATTTTCTAGTTTGTGTGGTTTGACGTCTGCTATTCAAGTATGTGCTACTGGTCAAGAACTTGTTGTGTGTCTTCTTCTCTAGTTTTCATGTGGTATTATTGAACTGGTTGTGTCCTTGTTAGTGTGAGGAATAAAGCCTGTTGGTACAGGGCAGGTGTATTTTGAATGGTTTTATTAATATGTTAGTTGAAAAAGTGGCTCGCCTTTCTTTCAGTTTGCGGTAGCTAATTAAATTGAATGGGCAGTGGGAGGTGAGTTTAGAATTTGATTTTCAATTTGCAAATATTAACAATGAACATTACAATGTTGAAAGTTCCCTGCAATGCTGCCAATGCAGGTAAGCATCTACAGACAATAGTATTCAATTTTTTTTAAAAAAACAAAAAAAACTAGTCCTTCAATTAAGCGCTAAGCAACTACATTACTTAAAATACTTAAAACTGATTGTAAAAGAAAAGTTTGGATAGAGTTACAGTTAAGTGTTGGCTAAGTATTCATCTTTAAATCTGTATTATTACATAAATATAAAAGTTTGGTTGAGCTAAGCTTCTAAGTGTTATTGAAGACTAATTAAATCTGTATTATTACATAAAGCATAATGATAATCTTCATTTTCATTTGGAAATCCTTTGTTTTTCCTTCTTGGGTCCGTTCTAATGTTTATTTCACAAAGAGTGAGTTAAGGGGTTTCTTATTCATGATTATTGAGTCTAGCCAATTGATAGGGGACATTGTGCTTATTTAGTGTTTTATATTTAGTGTTGGACTCTAGATGACATGTTTTGTTTTTTTTAAGATGGATAAGTCATGGATGTGTGCTGATAGAAGGTCACGAGAGTATGAACTAGGCGTTGGTGAATTCTTGAGGTTTGCAGTAGACAACGCGAGAAATGTGAATCTTATCCATTGCCCTTGCGTAAAATGTGGAAACATTTTAAAATTTGGTGCCAAAATTATACGGGATCACTTGTATTTTAATGGTGTTGATACTAGTTATCAAACTTGGATATGGCATGGAGAACCTAGTATGTCAGATGCAGATGAACCTTTTGTAGGCACTACTGAACAAGGCTATGTCTCTGAAACAGTAGATATGGAAGATAATGGTTTTGGGGATTTCTCAAATGATCCGTGTGAGTTTCTTAATGTGATTGGGGATGGAGATGAACCCTTGTACCCTGGTTGTAAATTTAGTAAGTTAGGTGCACTTGTTAGACTCTACAATTTAAAAGCAAAGCATGGGTTGAGTGATGCTGGTTTCACAGAGCACTTGATTTTTCTGACTGAACTTCTTCCAGAAGGTAACCAATTACCTTGCTCCTTGTACGAGGCAAAGAAGACTTTACATGCCTTAGGAATGGATTATGAGAAAATACATGCTTGCCCTAATCACTGCATCTTGTATAGAAAGGAATTTGACCGGGTAACTAATTGCCCAAAATGTTCTCTCTCAAGATGGAAGATGGATAAGAATGAGCATGTAAGAGAAGGGGTGCCTGCGAAGGTGTTGTGGTACTTTCCTCCTATCCCGAGGTTTAAACGTATGTTTAAATCTAGCAGGACAGCTGAGAGTTTGACTTGGCATGCTAATAATAAAATGAGTGACGGTTATATGCGTCATCCATCAGATTCACCATCTTGGAAGCTAGTGGATGATAAGTGGCCCGAGTTTGGTAAAGACCCTAGAAGCCTTAGACTTGCTCTTTCAGCTGATGGGATCAATCCTCATGCTTCTCTTAGTAGTAGATACAGTTGTTGGCCTGTTATAATGATTATTTATAATCTTCCGCCTTGGTTATGTATGAAAAGAAAGTTCATGTTAGAGTTTATGCCGTAGAGGCCAATTATTTAATGTAATTGCTTAACATTTCTTTTGATATTTGATTGAATAAATGAATTATTTTATTATGGTTTCATTTACTGTGTTATATAAATGTTAGCATAATAAAAGTCCTTAGAATAATGATACAAATTATATAGCTTCAAGTATGTGACTTGAACATGAGATTATATAATTACAATAAATATCATTACTCTTAAATGTCCCTAGTCGAGTATCATTGTTGACAGTATCATTGAGAATGGGACAACAATGATACATTGAGACTAGTATGTGGATTGACTGATGGCCAAATCTCATTGGTCATTAATATTTGAGATATTAAGTCAATGCATAGGTACAAGTTAGAGAACAATGTACTAGACAGACCCAACATGAGAATTCTACGTGGAGCATTATGCAAAGTGTCATAAGCAATTCTCATAGTGACAATGATGTAATGGTCCTCCGACCTGAAATCACTATATTACTATACGAGAATTTATGTACTTTGATATCATCAAAGGTCACCTTTAATAGGGTGGACAATAAAGGTGATTATTGGGTACATCATGAATCGTGTGAGGAATATGAGTGATCTAGATGGAATTTAACCCTCCTATATATTAGGAGTGATATCCATAGGCCTCTTGATTGAGTAGGACTATAAAATGCATGGCCATGCTCAAATAGTGATTTGTTTCATATAGTCTACTCAGTGATCAAGAAAACTCAGATTAAATTATGAAGAGTATGCCACATTCCATGGCTCGAGTTTAATCTAGGATGTCAAGGTTAAAAGGATTAAATTACATTGAAACATTGGTCACAAAAAAAAGGTTGCATCGAATCATCGATCTTATTATTATTTGGGTAGCAGTGATGCATTACTAGATGCCACTCGCTGTTTATAATTTTATAATATGATTTTAAAATTATTGCCAATATAATAATAACCTATAGGGTCACACACTTAGAACGTAATTAAAAGAGAATTAATTTAAATTGTAAGGATTTAAATATATCAATATGATTGATAGTATTTAAATTACGAATTTAAATTAACAAGATAATTTGTATATATATGTATATTAATTAAGTAAGACTTAATTAAAATATAATATATATATATATATATATATAAATTCGGATTTTACTTTTCTAATAGGATTAGGGTTTTGCTTAACCTTTTGGACTCTATATATATCAGATATATCAGCAGTCTTGTTTACGTGAAACGAAATAGAAAACCCTAGCCGTTTTAGAAAAGAGAGTTGAGAGCAACACTTGAGAAAATCCAGATCTTGGCGGCTAGTACCGGAGTTCTCTTTGCTGCAGATCGTGTGACGATTTGTGGGACGTTCGTGTGGATACCGTAGAGACGCAGTTCCGTTGGATTGCGTTGGAGATTCGAAGCCGTTCCAGAATTTCATCGTTGCATTCAAGCTCGGATAATCGGTAAAGCTAATCTAAACCTTTGAATTAATTTGGTTTTCGCATGGATCCTGTTTTAGGGTTTCGAAATAAGTTTTAAAATTTTTTAAATTCCGCTGCATTTATCTGTCGGAAACCCCTACAGTGGTATCAGAGCTACTTGCGAAACATTAATTCAGATTACGTGTTTTAATTGTATTCGATATATATATGATATTTCTGATGCATGTTTACCGATCTGAAAATTGAAAATACCCTATTCTGCATGTATGCGAATTCTGGAAAAACAGTAATATGTATATGCATGTATAAGATGTTTTCTTAATCGTATCCTAGAAGGTGAAATAACAATACAACTACTGTTCTAATCTGGATTATAAACATGACTAGGGTTAATATGATTAACCTAATATGGACATATATGATATGTTCTGAATGTATTGTTATTATGTGTATGGACCACTGCCAGGGGGGCCCCCTTGGACCCCCCGTCGTAGCGCACGATGGTCGTAACCCTAATATTTGATATTTTTTTATTATATAAAATTGTGTTATGTGCTTATTGTGATATGCATGGTGCACAGTTATGGCCCTTTTGACCCATAGGTTAGTGGTTTTTGTTTTTGAAATACGGCTTGCATGTCGTGCCTCTCTATAAAGTCTAATGTAATATTCTTTTCTCATCTAAATCCCCTCGAATGTAACTCGAGGTTTCTTTATCACATGTAATGTACAAATGTAACCTATCAAGATGACAAGATGATGATGGAGAGGAGACACATACACAAGGAAGGCCCGAGGAAGCTACTATTTTGAAGTTTTTTTTATCACCTTAGACTGACCTTCAATCTTTTCATTAGCTTGAGAAGATTGGCATAGGGTTGGGCCATAACTGTGACACATTTAATTTTGCACTTTATTTATGCTTGTATACGATATGATATGATAAATAATGTGCATGCTTAATGAGATTAATAATTGGTGAGATCTATATTAATTAATAAAATCTCTCATAAAATTATTAAGTCTAAATCAGATGTCTTCCAATGAATAACACTCATCAAGACCTTGATCGATGGATGTAGGTTTGCCAAAGCAAAGTACCCTATTTATCTTGGTAAGATGCGATAGGATAATAGTGATATCCAAATTGTTAAATCATTGGGCCTGACTTAACTAAGTTATCTCAATAAGATTGTGGACTTAGAGGCATAAAGTTTGGTAGGTACCATTAGATGGACTTAGAACAAATATTGTTCACCAAACTATCTAAGAGTTATATACGATATAATTGACAAAGGGTTGTCTACCTAAATAATTATGTTTTGAGAGAATAGCCAAAGCTAACTTAAGGCATAATGAAATATGGATCTTGGCTCACTAGAAAGATTTAAATAACAAAATGCTTTCCGAATTAATGGTGAGGGCTATTAATTTGAATAAAATAGTGGGAGGTATATTTTGAATGTACTATTATCAATTTCATAATATCAAAAAACTCTGCAATTTGACTTATTATTTTTGCACTTATAAATTATAGATATCAATGGCAAACAACAACACAAATAGTCTTTCACTACGATCAGTCCTTGAGAAGGAAAAACTGAGTGGAATTAATTTCCTAGACTGGCATAGGAACTTGAGGATTGTCCTCAAACAAGAGCGCAAGCTATATGTCCTTGATGGGCCCATTCCTGCAGCACCAGCTAACACTGCACCACGTGCAGAGCATAATGTTTACAAGAAGCATCAAGATGATGCTCTGGACGTGAGTTGTCTCATGCTAGCAACTATGAACTCTGAGCTTCAGAAGCAATATGAGTTAATGGATGCTTATGAGATGATCGAGCATCTCAAGAAATTGTTCGAAGGGCATGCTCGACAGGAGAGGTATGATACAAGCAAAGCGTTGTATCACTGCAAGATGGGTGATCGTGATCCAGTTGGTCCACATGTTCTGAAAATGATTGGGTATATTGAGTACCTTGATAGGTTGGGTTTTCCAATTACTCAGGAAGCCCAAACTGATCTTGTTTTGCAATCTTTGAACAACAGCTACTCTCAATTTGTTATGAATTATCTCATTAATGAAATTGAGAAACCACTTACTGAGTTGTTGAGCATGTTAAGAACTGCCGAGAACAACATGAAAAAGGCAGGACCCGATCCCATAATGATGGTGCAAAAGGGGAATGTTAAGGGAAAAGGGAAAGGCAAGAAAAAGATAAGATCTAAATCTAGTGCCAAACCTAATTTCAAAAACAAACGGGCTTTAAAGCCTACAGGTGGGGTGGCTAAAGAAGGTGATTGTCACTTCTGTGGAAAACCTGGACACTGGAAGAGGAATTGTCATGCTTATTTGGAAGAGCTGAAGAAAAAGAAAGGAAGTGCGACTTCTGATTCAGGTATATATGTTATAGAAGTCAATTTGTCTACTTCTACATCATGGGTATTGGATACTGGATGTGGTTCTCACATTTGTGTTAATGTGCAGGAACTCCGAAGGAGTAGGACTTTGGCGAAAGGAGAAGTTGACCTACGAGTTGGGAATGGAGCAAAAATTGCTGCACTAGCCGTAGGGACTTATCATTTATCATTGCCCACTGGGCTAGTATTAGAATTAGAGGATTGTTATTATGTGCCTGCTATGAGCAAAAACATTATTTCTGTTTCTTGTTTGGACAAGAAAGGTTTTTCATTTTTAATAAAGAACAACAGTTGTTCATTTTACTTAAATGAAATATGTTATGGTGTTGCACAATTGTTTAATGGTCTTTATATTCTTGATTTTGAAATGCCTATCTATAACATAAATACAAAACGATTTAAATCAAATGATTCAAATCCGACATATCTCTGGCACTGTCGTTTAGGCCATATAAATGAGAAACGCATATCCAAACTCCATAAAGATGGGTTTTTGGATTCATTTGATTTTGAATCATATGAGAAATGCGAGTCTTGTTTATTAGGCAAGATGACTAAAGCCCCTTTCACTGGTCATAGTGAACGGGCTAGCGATGTATTGGGACTTATACATAGTGATGTATGTGGACCAATGAGTTCGTTAGCAAGAGGTAGGTTCTATTACTTCATTACATTTACTGACGACTTCAGTAGATATGGATATATGTATCTTATGAGACACAAATCCGAATCCTTTGAAAAGTTCAAGGAATTCAAGAATGAAGTTCAAAACCAATTTGGCAAAAGCATAAAAGCCCTTCGATCTGATCGAGGAGGTGAATACTTAAACCAAGACTTTGATGACCTTCTAAAGGAGTGTGGTATTATATCACAACTCACTCCACCTGGAACACCACAATGGAATGGTGTGTCTGAGAGGAGAAATCTTACCTTGTTGGACATGGTACGATCAATGATGAGTCATGCAGATCTTCCAATAAGCTTTTGGGGTCATGCCCTAGAGACAACTGCATTCACACTTAACCGTGTTCCTACAAAGACGGTTCAAAAGACACCATATGAGATGTGGACTGGAAAACGTCCTAGTTTGTCTTTCATGAAGATTTGGGGTTGCGAGGCGTTTGTGAAACGTCTGGCTTCTGACAAGCTCGGACCCAAATCTGAGAAATGTAATTTTGTGGGATACCCTAAGGAAACAAAAGGGTATTATTTCTACAAACCTTCTGAGAACAAAGTGGTTGTTGCTCGAACTGGTATTTTTTTAGAAAGAGAATTTGTCTCTAAAGGAAACAGTGGGAGGAAAGTAGAACTCGAAGAAATTCGAGAACCACAAAATATCATTGAACCTGAGTTGGAACATGAGCAGGGACCACAAGATGTTGTGGAAAGTGAACCTGCTCAAATTACACAAGGCATTCGTAGATCTGGTAGGACATGCCAAGAGCCCGAGAGATATTATGGATTTCTTGTGACTCAAAACTGCGATGTGATGCTCATAGATCAGGATGAGCCTGTTTCCTACCAAGAAGCTATGAATGGACCAGATTCTGAGAGATGGCTTGAAGCCATGAAATCTGAGATGGACTCCATGTATACAAACCAAGTATGGACTTTGGTTGATCCACCCGAAGGGGTAAAACCAATCGGGTGCAAATGGGTTTTCAAGAAGAAAACCGATATGGATGGTAATGTACAAACCTATAAAGGCCGACTGGTAGCAAAAGGTTTCAAACAAGTTCAAGGTGTTGACTATGATGAAACCTTCTCTCCAGTGGCAATGGTTAAATCCATCAGGATCTTACTTGCTATTGCAGCCTTTTATGATTACGAAATCTGGCAGATGGATGTCAAAACTGCTTTCCTTAACGGAAATCTTCTTGAGGATGTGTATATGACACAACCTGAGGGTTTTGTCACTCCAAAGGATGCTGGAAAGGTATGTAAGCTGTAGCGATCCATTTATGGATTGAAGCAAGCCTCTCGGAGTTGGAATCTTCGTTTTGATGAAGCAGTCAAAAAGTTTGGCTTTATAAAAAATGAAGATGAACCTTGTGTATATAAGAAGGTTAGTGGGAGTCACATTGTATTCCTGGTATTATATGTTGACGACATATTAATTATTGGGAATGACATTCCTTCCTTACAGGCTGTAAAAACATGGCTAGGAAAATGTTTCTCCATGAAAGATTTGGGCGATGCAACCTACATTTTAGGTATCAAGATCTATCGTGATAGATCGAGAAAAATGCTCGGCCTAAGTCAAAGTACATATATTGATAAAGTGCTGAAACGGTTCAGCATGCAAGAGGCAAAAAGAGGATACTTACCCATATCTCATGGTGTAAAGATCTCTAAGGCCCAATGTCCTAAATCACAAGATGATGAGGAGCGTATGAGAAAGATCCCTTATGCTTCAGCAATTGGATCTATCATGTATGCAATGATATGTACTCGTCCGGATGTCTCGTATGCTTTGAGCATGACGAGCAGATACCAGTCGAATCCAGGTGAAGGTCACTGGACAGCAGTCAAGAATATCCTCAAGTACCTGAAAGTACTAAGGATTCATTCTTGGTATATGGAGGTGAAAACGAACTGGCAGTAAAAGGTTACACAAATGCTAGTTTCTAGACTGATATTGATGACTATAAGTCTCAATCAGGTTTTGTGTTTTATCTTAACGGTGGTGCTGTTAGCTGGAAAAGTTCGAAGCAAGAGACAGTAGCCGATTCTACAACAGAGGCTGAGTATATTGCTGCTTCTAGTGCGGCCAAGGAGGCTGTATGGATTAAAAAGTTCGTCACTGAACTTGGTGTTGTTCCAACCATTGTTGATCCAGTTGAGGTATACTGTGATAATGATGGAGCCATTGCACAGGCTAAGGAACCTAGATCTCACCAACGATCCAAGCATATACTTAGGAGGTACCATCTCATCCGTGAAATCATTGGTAGAGGAGATGTACACATATGCAGAGTGCCAACAGATGATAATATTGCAGATCCACTGACTAAGGCTTTGTCACAGCAGAAGCATGAAGGTCACACTAGTTCCATGGGTATTAGATACATGAGTGATTGGCTCTAGTGCAAGTGGGAGATTGTTAGAGTTTATGCCCTAGAGGCCAATTATTTAATGTAATTGCTTAACATTTCTTTTGATATTTGATTGAATAAATGAATTATTTTATTATGGTTTCATTTACTGTGTTATATAAATGTTAGCATAATAAAAGTCCTTAGAATAATGATACAAATTATATAGCTTCAAGTATGTGACTTGAACATGAGATTATATAATTACAATAAATATCATTACTCTTAAATGTCCCTAGTCGAGTATCATTGAGAATGGGACAACAATGATACATTGAGACTAGTATGTGGATTGACTGATGGCCAAATCTCATTGGTCATTAATATTTGAGATATTAAGTCAATGCATAGGTACATGTTAGAGACCAATGTACTGGACAGACCCAACATGAGAATTCTACGTGGAGCATTATGCAAAGTGTCATAAGCAATTCTCATAGTGACAATGATGTAATGGTCCTCCGACCTGAAATCACTATATTACTATACGAGAATTTATGTACTTTGATATCATCAAAAGTCACCTTTAATAGGGTGGACAATAAAGGTGATTATTGGGTACATCATGAATCGTGTGAGGAATATGAGTGATCTAGATGGAATTTAACCCTCCTATATATTAGGAGTGATATCCATAGGCCTCTTAATTGAGTAGGACTATAAAATGCATGACCATGCTCAAAGAGTGATTTGTTTCATATAGTCTACTCATTGATCAAGAAAACTCAGATTAAATTATAAAGAGTATGACACATTCCATAGCTCGAGTTTAATCTAGGATGTCAAGGTTAAAAGTATTAAATTACATTGAAACATTGGTCACAAAAAAAGGTTGCATCGAATCATCGATCTTATTATTATTTGGGTAGCAGTGATGCATTACTAGATGCCACTCACTGTTTATAATTTTATAATATGATTTTAAAATTATTGCCAATATAATAATAACTTATAGGGTCACACACTTAGAACGTAATTAAAAGAGAATTAATTTAAATTGTAAGGATTTAAATATATCAATATGATTGATAGTATTTAAATTACGAATTTAAATTAACAAGATAATTTGTATATATATATGTATATTAATTAAGTAAGACTTAATTAAAATATAATATATATATATATATATATAAATTCGGATTTTACTTTTCTAATAGGATTAGGGTTTTGCTTAACCTAGCCGTTTTAGAAAAGAGAGTTGAGAGCAACACTTGAGAAAATCCAGATCTTGGCGGCTAGTACCGGAGTTCTCTTTGCTGCAGATCGTGTGACGATTTGTGGGACGTTCGTGTGGATACCGTAGAGACGCAGTTCCGTTGGATTGCGTTGGAGATTCGAAGCCGTTCCAGAATTTTATCGTTGCATTCAAGCTCGGATAATCGGTAAAGCTAATCTAAACCTCTGAATTAATTTGGTTTTCGCATGGATCCTGTTTTAGGGTTTCGAAATAAGTTTTAAAATTTTTTAAATTCCGCTGCATTTATCTGTCGGAAACCCTATAGTTCATGATGTTGACTTTGTTGATCTCGGGTCCTAAATAAGCCGATAATGATATAGATGTCTACTTGGAACCATTGATTGATGATTTGAAGTGTTTGTGGAAGGGGGTTCAAGGGGTGTATGATGCATTTAGTGGAGAATACTTCGTGCTCAAAGCCCAATTAATGTGGATTATTAATGACTTTCCTGCCTATGGGAACTTATCTGGATGTGTTGTAAAAGGTTATAAAGCATGTCCTATATGTGGCGAGGATACACCTAGCCATAGGTTGACACATGGTAACAAAGTTTGTTACATTGGCCACCGAAGATTCTTGCCTCAAGATCATTCATTTCGGAAGCAGCGAGTAACATTTAATGGAGAACAAGAATTTAGACCACCTCCTGTGTCACTAACAGGGGAGGAAGTATTTAGACAGGTTGATAGTTTGACTCATGCTGTTGATGACAAGGATAACAGGCCTTGTTGGAAGAAGAAGTGAATCTTCTTTGAACTAGAGTATTGAAAGTTTCTTCATATTAGACATTGTCTTGATGTTATGCATATTGAGAAAAATGTATGCGATAACATTATTGGTACATTATTGGAGATTCCGGGGAAAAATAAAGATGGGGTTGCAGCTCGGTTAGACCTCTTAGAAATGGGGGTTAAGACTTATTTGCGGCCAGATTTTGGGGGAAAAAGGACACGTTTGCCTCCAAGTACTTGGAATCTATCGAGGGCAGAGAAAAGAGTTGTATGTAATTCTTTATATGGCATGAAAGTCCCAGAAGGTTACGCTTCTAATGTCAAAAGTCTTGTATCATTGCAAGACCTAAAACTCTATGGGCTTAAGTCTCATGACTGTCATACCTTAATGCAACAATTGCTCCCTGTTGCCTTACGTTCGGTGATGGAAAGACTTGTGAGGTATGCAATTATCAGATTGTGTTTTTTCTTTAATGAGATATGCGACAAAGTCATCGACATTTCAAAACTTGATAAAATGCAAGCTGATGTAGTGGTAACCTTGTGTTTGCTTGAGAAGTATTTTCCACCTTCATTCTTTGATATCATGATTCATGTCGTGGTGCATCTTGTTAGAGAAGTTCGATTATGTGGGCCAGTTTACTTTAGATGGATGTATCCATTTGAAAGATTCATGAAAGTATTAAAATGGTATGTACGTAATCGTACTCGGCCTGAAGGTTGCATGGCTGAATGTTATATTGGTGAAGAAGCTTCAGAGTTTTGCGAGGAATATTTATCTGATGTTAGTACTATTGGGATCCCATCGAGGCGAAATATGGGTCGTACACAACCCTTATCTGGTGCTACCGTAGAATCTATGGAGCGTGACATGTTAGACCAAGCACATCGTTGTGTGTTAGATAACACAGATGAAGTTGAACCATATATCAGGTAATTTAAATGTTTTTCTACATAAGATAGAAGAATTTTGTATTATAATTCAATGACTAAAATTTGATTATCTTCTATTTCATGTAGTGAACATATGATACATCTGAAAGAAACTTATCCGAGATTCAAAAAAAGAACAAAGTGGCTACAAGATAAGCACAATCACACATTCATTGATTGGTTTCGCAAAAGGGTAAAATTGTGTTTATCTTTGTAAATGTTTGCTGGTTGCTCTTGTTTGTTTCTTGATTTATATTATTTTGGATTCAGGTTGCACATGAACTTACCCAAGCATCCAATGACATAACGGAGACTTTGCGGTGGCTTTCGGATGGCCCGTGTATGGAAGTACTCAAGTATAAAAGCTACATTGTCAATGGGCTGCACTTTAACACCAAGTCACGTGATGATGTGCGAGCTGTTCAAAATAGTGGAGTGCACCTAGTGGCAAAGTATAATCATCGCTTGTCACGCAAAGGATATGCTGGATTGGAGGATGAATTGGTTAGTAAAAATTTTGTAAGATAATTATTTGTCCATGCATATTAAATTTTGTAAGATAATTTTGTAAGATCATTTTGTAAGATAATTATTTATCCATGCATGTTTATATGAAACAACTGGAAAAAATGGCGGAAGGTGACATAGATCGAGCAACATTGTAGAGGAAAGGCCGCGAAGATAAGCATGGGAATATTCCAGATGAGAAGACAGCTGAGAAAGCAAAGGAAATAGTAAGAAACTCAATTGATGTTCTGAATTCTTTCTCTGTGGCAGTGATTTTTTTATTGTTAATGTTAATTATTTGTTAATGCATTAGGATGAATTGAAGAAAAAGGTTGATGAAGGTTCGTTGACCGAAATCGGCAGCCATGATATTCTCACAATGGCATTGGGGACTTCAGAGCGTGCTGGACGAGTTAGAGGTGTGGGAGGTTATGTGACTCCAAGTTCCTACTTTCACCGACCAAGACGCCAAACCGAGTATATGAGCCAGAGTATTAAACAAACTGTCCAAACACTTCTTGAAGAAGAGCGAGCTAAGGGGCAAGCTGTGGCAGCAAAACTTGTAGCGGATGAGCGAGATTTTTGGGTGCAGAAGATTATGCAAATAGAGGCAAAACTGGATGGAAAGTGTACGGCCCCTGGTGAAAAAACTATTCCCCAGGTCACTACTTGACTCCCCCTACCCTTAACGGTGGACCTTTTTCAGACAAAGCTAGTTGTTCCACTGTGGGTAAAATGGATATTTTGATTGATGAGAAGGAGGATGTTGACAATGGTGAGAACAAAGACAATGCTAACAAAAAGATGCCACCATTAAAGGTACATGTCATTGATTTTATTAATGATTTCATTAAGATAACAATCAGAAACATGTAAAATATTCTTGATTTCATTAATATATATTCTTGTGTTTGTATCTAGAAACATGGAAAATGCTTAGAGTTCGGTAAGACAAGTTCTGAATCGAATAACCTGCGCCCCATGCCAAGCTCATTAAAGGTGTTGTGTGGTTATGCCAAAAATACGCTCCAGTTGAAGGGAAACACCATAAAAATTGTGATCGAGGAGGAAGTTTTTGGGTTTGCTCGTCCTACCCATATTTTGTATGAAGACATTCTACAATTTGGTGCCATGTCAGAAATATCAGGCACTTGCATAGTGATGTACATGAGGTATAATTAAATAAATCTTATTTGGTACTGTGAAAGAAAACTGATTTAACGGTTCTCAATTATTAAGTACTTGTATGATGTGTTGAAGAAGACAAATATGTTGAGGATGATTACTTTTGTGGACCCTGCTCGGGTTGGGGCTAAAGGTTGTGGAAGTATTTCTCAAAAAACACGTTACATATCATCTCAATTTTCAAGAGCACATCCTGGCACGTATTTCCTGATACCTTACAACTCCGGGTTAGTACTTATTATATTTAGTTCGATCTATAATGGTAAACTTCTTTACCTTTTTTATTAAAACTCCTCATTCTAAAAAACTTGTTGGTTTAACTATAAAAATGTGTTTGGGGATGATTTTTGTGTAGATGTCATTGGGTGTTGACCATTGTCAATCTGGACAATAATACTGTGTACTTCTTGGATTCCCTCAAGTACCGTAGAATCGATGAGGAGTGGAAACAAGTTGTGAACACGTATGTTATTCCAACTTACTTTGTTTTTAATATAGTTCAATTGGAAAGTTTTACAACAAAATTTCATCTAATAAATCGTGTCTCTGGATGGATGTGCATGATGTTATATGTGTCACCCTCTTGCTCATGAAGTGCCATTAAAGCTGCTAATGGGCAAAATAATAATCAAATACGAAAATCACCACAATGGAGAATCTTGGTGGTATGTTAGATTATATATGTATATACATATATATACATTTTTTATTTTTATTTATTTATCATGACATAATTACTAATTGTGTTTAGGGAACTCCTGTACAACCAACACACACGGAGTGCGGGTATTTTGTGATGCGTTTTATGAAGGAGATAGTTGAGGATGGTAGTTTGGACTTTGTAGCCAAGGTTAGTTATTTTTTGTCAGCTTTATTGGTCATTTTTTTGGATATATAAATTTGGTTATATATGGTATTTGGTTGGTCATGTACAATAAGCTTGAGAAACAGTATGGTGATGGTAGGAAGTATGTTAAAAGTCATTCCTGTGATTTTTAATCTTTTTAAGTATTATACAAGTTAAATATGATCAAGATTTTGAAATTGAAACTTTTAAGTTTATATAGTAGTAGAGCTTGTTGAATATGGTCAGCCATTTTGGTAAACAAATTTGTTTGGATGAATGTAGGAAAAATGGAAATAAACTTTCTTTTGCTTGAATCTGCATTGAGGTTGATGTTCATACATCTATTAGGTTCATGATTGTTCTGCCTATGAGATTATCTGTTTGGTGTTATATACCTGTTTTGGCTTGGCCGATTCCTTTGCTAGTGTTATAGTTGTCTTAGTTATTCTTGTTTGTTAGTCTGTTAACAACTTGTTCTGCTATGTTGGATATCTATTGTTGCTTTATCTGTTTTGTCTCCTTTAGTTGTTCAGACTATGATATGATGGCTGAACCGGTTTGGAGATGCAGTTATATGAGAGTGGTTTGCAGTTTTGGGTCGCTTGTGGTATTGTTTATGGGTTTGTTGTGGTTTGCTAACATTCCAATTTGTACAAACTGCTTTCCCTTGCTGCCTTTTGTTGTTGATTGCTGCAGGCTGTTTGTTGACCAATTAGTCTATAGTGGGAGACTAAACTTTTTGTTCTTTTATTTCAGTGGGATAAGGCAAATGGATTAATGTTTACACAAGAACAAATTGACGAAGTACGGGATGAGTGGGCAACGTATGTTAGCAGCTACATGTAGAGCACGGTGGATATGTACAGGGCCTAGGCTTTTTTGAACATGTGTTGGTAGTAGCTTAATTTTATGGATACTTTGGTTTATTTTGTGGATGCATGTAATCAAATTCACAATTCAATATATTTTTGGTGGATGTAGTAATTTAAAATTGTAAACGAATGGTATTATTGGGATGTATTGTTGATACATTTTGGCTTTAAATGATGATGAGAATTTAGACTTTTTTTAGCTATATAGCATGGCATTAGCAGATTGTAGGTGTACTGGTCATATAAGCGAAGAACAACTTTTTTTTCTTTTTAAAAATGTTGTGTATGCAGCACAACTACAACGTTGTTACATGATTATAACATTTGCAAGTCAATATACAACATTTTAAACATGTCGTCTGTTATTGATTTCTATGGTTAAAAAACGTTATATAAATTTGTCTAAATAGATGACGCATTATAAACGTTGTATAAATGTGTCTAAACGTTGTCTATTATATTAAACTACAACATTTTATATAAATTTGTCTAAATAGATGACACATTATAAACATTATATAAATGTGGATAAACGTTGTCTATTATATTAAACCACAACGTTTTCGAGCATTTACTGATTTATGAAAAACAAATCTACAACGTTTTTCCTTAAAAATGTTGTATAAGGTGCCTAACTACAACGTTTTAAAACGTTGTATAAGGGTGTCAAATAGATGACACCCTTAACCACGACGTTTGGCTGACAGAATCTACAACATTTTTTCCGCGTCGTATATTTGCTATTTTGTAGTAGTGGTGGCTCGCTAAGGAATACCTAATGAAGTTTTACTCGCCTGTCAATAGGAATTCCTCTAGTGATAGTAGTACAAGTGATCCTTGGACTTGAGATCATCATAGTATCTTATGTATGATGAGTTATACTTTGACCTTTAGGGTATATCAAAGGGTATGATTGGGTATAATAAGTTATACATGGAGATATGTGAATGATCAACAAAGAATCTACCTCGTCTAGTAAAAGATGTGAATGTCCTATGTGATTCGCTAAATGACAACTCAGTAGTCCTTGGCCAAGGTAGAATGTAATTTGCATTATTTAGAGTTATGCATTTGGGAATCGAAATACATATAATTAAATAAAATAAGATTTGACAGTAAATTCATGTCTTAATTATATTTAATTGGGACATTGTATGGTAGAAGGATTGAATATTACGGTAACTATGCACTGAAAGGTTCTTTTGTGATTAATGTTGAAATCTATATTATCTGAAAAGTCGTTGATCGCTAAGTGGCTTACCCTTATTGTAGAATAAATATTATTTATTTAAATAAATTAAATAGTCTAATTTATTTATTTAAATAAGATTAGAATTGTTCTAATTGATTTATTTACAACCGGTTTAATATGGAGAACCTAAAGGGTCACACCGCAAAAGGAAAAATATTTATTTAAGAAGTAAATGACATAATTGTAATAATAATTTAAGTGTATTTAATTTAATCTATGGAGATAGAATAAATTAAATAGCTTAATATTTATTATTTAATATTTTGGAAATATTAAATATAAATTAATAAGAGGAGTCTTATTATTATTATTACTATTACTATTATTTAATTCCTAATAGGGATTGAGAATTAATTAATAGAAGTTCTCTCTCATGAATTCCTAATTGGATTAGGAGCATAATTAATTAAAGGAGTTTAATTATAATAGAAACCCTAATCCTAAATAGTTTAAGGAAGGGTTATTCCTACATCTATAAATAAGAGGGGTCTTATCATAGATTGGGGTTATACACTCTTGCATGAGAATTGTGGAGAGTACTTGCAATTTTTATAGAGATAGAAAGTAGGGTTTTGCCAACACCCATCTTCTTGAATAACTATTCTTCCTTGGTGGATCACCTCTAGAGGCCAAACACTTGGGTGGTTAACGTTGATCAAGCAAAGGAATTTAGTCGATGGAATTTAAGGAGAACACAAAGGAATTGGAGGTGAACTTGTACCCAAGGAAGCACGGTTCTACGAGGGTATAATTTCTTAATCTCTATCTCTTTCGTTTAATTGATAATTGAACACAAGGAAAGATCATGGTGATGGTTTGTATGAAAAATTTAAAATTCGTTTTATCACGCTTCCGCTTTATTTATATAATTTGATTGCATACTTGCGTTATATACAAACCTAACAGTGGTATCAGAGCCAATCCTTGTGTTAATTATTGATTGTGATGACTCCATGTATGAATTGATATGCGATATGATCGGATTTTGGGCTGAATTTTTTTTTTCTGATCCTGTGTCGCGGGGCGGCCGCGCCGCTTCTAGTTCATTCTGGAGCGCGGTCATGCCCGAACCCAGAAAACGTTTCTGGGAGTGCAGCGCGGCCACGCCGCTTCTAGTTCAATTTGGAGCGCGGCCGCACCGGTCTGCAGGTTTTGAAAAAAAAATTTCTTTCAATTAAAATAAATGGTTTATTTAATTGATAAAAGTTTAAAATAAACATGTTTATTTTATCTGGAATAGGATTTCAGATTGCTAAAATTAAAGGAGTTTAATTTGGATTTGATTTTTGATTAAAATAAAAGAGTTTATTTTGTTTCAAAACTAAATATTAGCAAACTTTTTGCCCATTAATTGATATCAATGCATATATGGAATGGTTTTATTATTCATGAGATGAATATTATTTATTGATGCATATGGAGATATGTATGATAATAAATAGGGATTGATTATGGACTATTGACTAATGTGTGATTGGATTTATTTTAGAGGATGCTTGAATGTATGGGTTTTTATAAATGGGGTCAGCGTACCTCGTCTTTTCTAATTTTTCTTAACGTAAATTCTATCTCCCTCCTATGTACTTCCCCTTGAATGCTGATCAAGGTTTCTATTATAGTAAATAGTTCATGTAATAGGAATAGTTAGAATTATTTTGAAGAATTGGAGACCAAGGAGCAAGGAGCGCTTGAAGATCCGTTTGTATTGGAGCCCGAGTTTAAATGTAATAATTATATTTAAATTTAATTCTTGCACCCTAGATTTGATCTTTTGGTTCACTTGGTGGCTCTAGTGAACCAAACTAGAATAAAAGTCCATAATCAATCCGGATAGAATATAGTATTCTATATGTGCATGCGTACTATATATATATATATATATATATATATATATATATATATATATATATATATATTATCCAACATGCTTCGCATGTAAAATAATATGACGCCTATTTTATATATATATGTGCATGCGCGCTAAAGAAGATGAGACTAATAATAACAAATTCTTCAAAGAAATCATATTAAGTTCTAAGCGTTCAAAGATATTCGGAATATCGAACGTCGCCTTCTAGCATGGTAAGACAATAGAGTATTAAATATTTAATATGAGTTTGTTGTGTCACCACAAGGCAAGTATTAAATATTTAAGGTGTTGCATTATCACATTTGATGCTTATTAAGGAATTGAACATTACTATTTTGTTGTGTCACCACAAGGACGGTATTTTTCTCTTCACATATATGGAAGTGCTAGGTTGGACTTAACTTAGATTATTTTTGTTCGGATGTGCACACATTTGACCCTTATAATCTAAGAGGCAAAATACAAAGAGTTACATAGTGATGTAATTGATAATAGTTGTCTACCTATTTATTTATATATAGTTTGTTGTGCACACACAATGCTATATACATTTGAAATGGGATCCTTATTCTCACTAGCAAATCTTTAATTAGAATTGCCGAACTATATAATGAGGGTAATATAGTTTGATGAAAATAGTGGGAGATACCAATTTAAATAAAGACCTAATTTATTTTGGTAATTAATTAAATAAATGTATGCTAAAATGTTGTCTATTTCACATGCAGAATTTAAAAATGTCAAACTCACTATCACTGCGTAGCATACTTGATGTTAACAAACTGACCGGACCGAATTACACGGACTGATTAAGGAATCTGAGAATTGTTCTCACTGCTGAAAAGATTTCTTATGTCCTAAATTCGCCAGTCCTTGCAAGTGTTACAGAAACAGCCTATGAGGAAGAGATTGCTACTTTCAGAAAGTGGCAAGATGATGCAATCTTGGCTCAATGCATCATGCTCGCATCCATGAGTAATGAGCTTCAGCGTCAGCATGAAACTATGGATACTCGTACTATATTGTTGTACCTCAAAGAGTTGTATGGTGAGTGATAGACACATAATTCATACATTTTATTATCCCTAATTTTGTCCTTTTAATTATATTAGTTTATTAAATTAATATGTTTTATTTTATTTTGTAGAATTTAATATTTTGTTGCAATAAAGTCAAAATCTTGGTGATCAAGCAGTATTTAATGCTCTTATTTATGTAAGAAAATATCCAAGAAGAATCCTACAAGAAGAAGGCAGAAGGTGGAACAATCTTGGTGTGCAAGTCAAATCCAATGAAGAAAAGAAAAATCAATCTAGAAGATATCTTTGAAAAGTTGATTGCCACTAGAAGGTTGAAACCTACATGGAAAGGGATTATTGAGAGATTACCATGTAGAGATTGAAATCAAGAGGGAACAAAAGAGGCCAAGTTCAATGAATGTAAATTAGGGCACAAATTTATTTTCCTTATAAATAGGTCTCTTGTTTTTAGAGAGAAAGGAGGTATCAGTTTAGGTTAGGAGTATGAGTAAATTAAATTATTTTTCATTGTACGCTTGTTGGAGGATCGCTAATTAAAGGGAGTTTTTTTATTTTATTTTTAATTTTCTACTTCTTCTTTATTTTAGTTAGTTTATTTATTTTCATGTCTAGTTAATTTCTTTAATCTAGGATGAAGATGAAATTAAATAATTATTCATGATAATATTTTTTATCTCTTCTATTATTTATGCTTTTATGTTTAATTGATTTCGCCTTCATGTTTCGTTATTGAAATACCTTCGTTTTATAGTTCTTATGTGATTTTAAATTAATTAAGAGGTTTTGATAGATTATTGTTAAGATATGAGTTTTTCATAATCTATGCTTGCTCAAAGAAGTTTTGATGGGTTATAGTTAATCCTTAAATTTTCATAGTGTAATGCCCGAGAATTTTAAAACTCCATTATTAATTAAATATAGTATTTAATTTCTAATGAGTTAATTTTTGTGTGCTTATCTTAAACCTATGTGTGGGATATTTTTATTTTGTGATGGTAATTTAATTCTAGCTTAAGGAGTTCACTAATGGCCTGACTAAATTAGTGGACTAACCTAGGATATTAAACAGTAAAAGATTCACTATAATAAATCTTGGTGTTTTTTTTTAATTTATTAAATTTAGTAATGTGAATATGTGCAATATTGCCAAAAAAATTGGGAAGTTAATTAATTTATTAATTAAACTATTTTTACTATAGTGGTTTATAGTGAACGATATTTTGATTGGACCCATTCTCCTTTTATTTTCGACTGAACAATTTTTGGACTTGTAGCCTTTAGTCTTAACTGAATAAGGGAAGGGGCTCGGTTATTTTAATAAAGCCTAAGTGACTTAGTGAGGTTAGTGTTCATGGCAGAGTGATTGACAAGTCTGGCTTAAATCGCGCGAAGGGACAGGGTGGATAACAATTAAGCTCTGGCCTTCCGGACTGGGGGGTAAAACTCCAGCTACCTGGGGTCAATGGAATTACCTGGGTACGGGCAAAGTCGTGCAGGCGACCGGCAAGGATTGCGGACTGTCACGCCGAGCTAGAGGATAATTAGGGGTGTGGGTGCAAGCACTACAGGAAGGAATCAAGCAATTTGAAACCCCAATTTTCCGTGTGAGGCGAAAGGGGTCTACCCCCTACCGGCATGCAAAGGCCAGTCGGCCGACCTAGCAGAGCATGGATGGGGTTTGATTTTGACAGTCCCATCTACTCACTTCTAACCCTTGGGTTATGGGTATTAACCAACGATCGGGGTAGACTTTCCCCTATAAATAGAGACTCCATGATAACCTAACAAGCTGCTGAAATCTTAAGTCTAATACAACTTGGTGCCGTGCGAATTTGAGAGCAGAGGAGAAAAAGAAACTGAACAAGGAACTCAATGCCTCCGACCCAACCCAATTAACTGGACCAGGTCTATCCATGTATTAGCCGAGCAAATTTTAATCCATGACCTGTGATATTCAGTCACAGAGTTGGTTCGGTAATCCAAGAGGGGGAAACAACTGGACTATTTCACCTGCAGCCTTATAAGTAAATATATGTATATAGATTCAGTCCAGTTAGCACTCAGCCGAGCTAGGTCAATGGTCTACAGCCACTCTACATGTTACTTTAATTTAAACTAATTCCATGTGGGCTGGTTGAGTGTCTGCAGCAGATTAGCAGTGGGTTGGTGGGAACTGTTCACCCAACCACCCTTAACCAGTGAATAAATCTGTTGGGATCAGTCCGTAGGATTGAGTAATAACTAGTGCTTGAGTAATAATTTCTCTATAAATAGAGACCCTTATATATCTTACAAAGCTTGCCGAGCTGATAGTTGCCAATATAGAGAAGAGAGCAGTAAGGTTGAGAGATCACGAGACTGTTAGAAAGGGGTAGCAGTTCGGCACCACAGAGGGAATTAGGAGGAACTCTTGCAGTTCGGCCTACCTAGAAGTAACAGCTTCCTTGAGTTGCTAAAGAAGGTACATACCCTGAACCTTACTATATTTAAGTGAAATCAGCTATAGTGTAATAATGCATGCTAGTTATGTTGAGACTGTCAAAATGGTGAATAACAATGTAATGTAAACTGATGCATGTTAAGATGTATGACCAACTTAGAATGAGATAAAAGGGGAACCTTAGGCTGTGCAAGCCTTGCAGTTAGAACCAAAGTGACACACGAGACCTGTGCTCTGTGATCACGTTTCTGCAGACCATAAGCATAGACAGTTGAACATGTGGACTAATCTGGGTAAAACGAGGGAATAAGGTTAACCTTGCCTTGTATGTTGCCTTTCCATCATGACAGCCCGTGATGTCTGTCTATCTATCTATATCAGTAACCTGACTAGAACCAGGACCAAACCTTTGGGATCTACAGCAATAAGTCAGATCTGAACTAGCCCTTATATCAGACCTCTAGGTCTGTTGATATTTTCTTACCATGACCGTGTAGTCCAAATGAACAGACCAAGTCAGACCCAAGACAAGTTCTAAATCTGCTCAAATGCAAGGAGTATGATTTGGAATCAGTCAAGCGAATATGCATGCCTAAAGTTGTAATCAAAATAAATGTCTTAGTCCCTGACCATAGAATCGTAGAACCCACTCGGCGTTCGTGGAGGGACTTTCCTCGAAATCGTAGTACACACCTCAGACCAAAATCTGATGGACCAAATCGCTTAGCAGAGATGCAAATCGTAGAACGGCCACACTAAATCGTTTGGCATGGATGCAAAACTTTGAACACTTCTGCAGAATCAGGAAGTGTTGGGATCTTACTCTAGACCTAGTTAATCACCTACAAAACCTTGTTAATACCGAGACAGGTCTGACCATAGTAGTTCATGTTGAACATAAGTTAAAAGAGGCTAATGGGTTAATCAAATAGAGCTAGGTAGCTGGGATACACTGTCATGTACTGATGCAGTATGAATAACTTAGCAGATGAGTCATGTACTCATAACAACTGGTCACATAAACCAAATCAAATTTGGTGAGCGGTTGTAAATGAGAGAGTCGTACCATTGAGTCTGCATGGACTGTTATGTGAACCCAATAGGGATTAATTAAAATGACTTATGGTTATTGTAGGTTATTTAAACAGCAGAATTGTAGAATAACTTAGCAGCAGATCAGGCAAGTTCCTTATACCGAAACTTTACTTTATTGCAAGTTTCTTTGAACCGAATCTTGTATTTACCCTTATAATGCAAATTCCTTAACCATACTCATTTTTATTCAAGCAAGTATTATCGTTGTACATGTTTCTTATCTTACCCCTTTCATTATTGAGTAAGTTCAAATTCTGGTTTACTTTAATATTAGACAAGGTTTTTATAGTATTACAAGTTCCTAACTCAAACTCGAGTTATTATATTACAAACATGTCAGTGGTTTAATTATTAACAATTATTCCATATCCTGGATAATTATTGATCTTCGCATCCTGTGCAAGTTGTTATTGACAGACAAGTTTTCTTTAATCTTACTCCATTGTATATTTAGTAAATTTCTAATCCTTGTTGAATTTGGTATTTCATAAGCACTCCGTACTATTGCAAATTCCTGAACTTATTATTTATTGCAAGTTCTGTAATCTAACTGAAATTATTATTCAGCGGGTTCTATCTTACTCGATTTGTTTATTGAGCAAGTACTCTATTATTATCGCAAGTTCCCTATTTGAACTATTTCTTGTGATTCTACACATTCTAAATTTATGCCTTGCCCGCACTCATGTGCATTTGAGATATTGTCAGATTCTTGAATCGCTTGAACCCAATAGTTTTACTTCGCATAAATTGCATCATAAGTATGGGTCTAAACCATTGTTCGGTTAGACCAAGTATTGAAGCATGAATTTTGAATTCATAAATTGTTTTCTAGCTTTCTTTAATCCTACTCATTGTATATTCGAGCAGGTTATATTCTTATACTACAACTAGTTCTCCAAACCTAAATTGTCGGTCTCTTTATAGATCGTTCTTAACCTTGTACTTTAAATCGTATAATTATTTATAAACTCTAAATTATCCGTGTATGCTAGTGGTTTAATTATTGTTAATTAGCCACCTCATTGACGATTATTGGTATTCGCACATAGTGCATTTGCATTTATGTTCATTATCGAACATCTATGACTTGAAGTTCTTTATTCCTGAACTGTTTGAATAGAAGGCTATGCCACTAGTTCGGTTAGTCTTATGCATGAGATCAGAAGAATTATTTAAAAAGGTAGTCTACGCCAATTGTTTCGGCTAGACATTTGTATATTTAAATTCACTTGATTGAATATTGTTGCAGCTGTCCAAACCATTGATGGTACGGACTCTTATAATCAGACTGAGCAGGACAACCCTTATAAAAGGGGTTTTGATGTCGGTTTATTCGACTTAGCGCGCACACAAGGTAGTTAATGTTATGCATATACATTGGGTATAAGAGGTTTGGCCACCTCGCGTATCCACCTGAGTGTTTACAGTAGCATTAGCTGTTACACTACTCCTGAGTGTTTACAGTAGCATTAGCTGTTACACTACTCCGAGATGCTCAGCTAAGACCTGGGTAAGTTCTCACAAGGTGCTCTAGGTGAAACGCCTGGTTAAGCCCTCAACCATGTTCAGGGTCTATAGTGACCAACTCAGCAGTAAATACTCTTTACCATTGATTTCGAATATCAATTCTTAAAGTTATTCAATCGTGCAAGTGTTATTTGAAGTTATCATTATTGATATCGCTCTTGAAATTAATATTGTTAAGATTATCAGTTTTTCAGTTAATCTTCTGGCAGCATTATTGTTGACATTTATTCACAATTATTGTATATTGTGAAATCCAAAGAATTGTATTCTTTTCATTCATGATATATCTTTATTGTCTATTTTAACTTGCTGAGCAATTTGTACTCACCCTTGCTATATCGTGAACCATTTTCAGTTAAGCCGAGTTCGTACAAGACGCCAAGGACGATAAAGAGAAAAAAAAAAAGAGACAAAGTTCGTGTTTGACTTATGCTTAGTTTATTTAGTTTACTTATGTTGTAAACTCTTTTGTGTTATTACTTCGATGTATTAAGGTTAGAAAACCTGGTATGATTGTAAGTTGTTACCAATAATTATATTCCGCATTGTTATTGGGAAGTTAGAATGTTGTTAAGTTGGATCGTGAGCACTGGATCCAAGGTTCAAGAAACCCGGATTTGGGGGCGTAACACATAGTCTATGCTTGCCCACGTTAATTATAAAATTACTAAATTAAAGGGAAGGGAGATCAAAATCATAATTAAGTTATAAAAATAGAAGAGATTGAATTACTTATTATGTTTATTATTTAATGGATTTGGATTCCTAGATTGCTTCCTTATTATTAGTTAGTTTAATTATAGTTAATTGATTCTCAATCTTTATTTCTAATTCGCCTAAAATAGATATTAAGGATACATTAAAATTAATCTAGTCTCTATGGGTTCGACCTGTACTTGCCAGTTCTTCAATTTGACAATGTGCACTTGCAGTTACATATTTTTATCACATCAAGTTTTTGGCGCCGTTGCCGGGGATCGAACCCGGGTCACCCGCGTGACAGGCGGGAATACTTACCACTATACTACAAAAACTTGATGTGATAAAAATATGTAACTGCAAGTGCACAGTGTCAAATTGAAGAACTGGCAAGTACAGGTCGAACCCACAGAGACTAGATTAATTTTAATGTATCCTTAATATCTATTTTAGGCGAATTAGAAATAAAGATTGAGAATCAATTAACTATAATTAAACTAACTAATAATAAGGAAGCAATCTAGGAATCCAAATCCATTAAATAATAAACATAATAAGTAATTCAATCTCTTCTATTTTTATAACTTAATTATGATTTTGATCTCCCTTCCCTTTAATTTAGTAATTTTATAATTAACGTGGGCAAGCATAGACTATGAAAATTTAAGGATTAACTATAACCCATCAAAACTTCTTTGAGCAAGCATAGATTATGAAAAACTCATATCTTAACAATAATCTATCAAAACCTCTTAATTAATTTAAAATCACATAAGAACTATAAAACGAAGGTATTTCAATAACGAAACATGAAGGCGAAATGAATTAAACATAAAAGCATAAATAATAGAAGAGATAAAAAATATTATCATGAATAATTATTTAATTTCATCTTCATCCTAGATTAAAGAAATTAACTAGACATGAAAATAAATAAACTAACTAAAATAAAGAAGAAGTAAAAAATTAAAAATAAAATAAAAAAACTCCCTTTAATTAGCGATCCTCCAACAAGCGTACAATGAAAAATAATTTAATTTACTCCTACTCCTAACCTAAACTGATACCTCCTTTCTCTCTAAAAATAAGAGACCTATTTATAGGGAAAATAAATTTGTGCCATAATTTACATTCATTGAACTTGGCCTCTTTTGTTCCCTCTTGATTTCAATCTCTACATGGTAATCTCTCAATAATCCCTTTCCATGTAGGTTTCAACCTTCTAGTGGCAATCAACTTTTCAAAGATATCTTCTAGATTGATTTTCCTTTTCTTCATTGGATTTGACTTGCACACCAAGATTGTTCCACCTCCTGCCTTCTTCTTGTAGGATTCTTCTTGGATATTTCCTTACATAAATAAGAGCATTAAATACTGCTTGATCGCCAAGATTTTGACTTTATTGCAACAAAATATTAAATCCTACAAAATAAAATAAAACATATTAATTTAATAAACTAATATAATTAAAAGGACAAATTAGGGATAATAAAATGTATGAATTATGTGTCTATCAAATACCCCCATACCTAGCTTTTGCTCGTCCTCGAGTAAAACAAAAAGAAAATAAAATAAAAACAAAAACTATACTACCCCATTTTCGTAGGAACACACGATTGCACTTAGCATGTGCAACAAGCCTTTAAACCACAAGGTTATCCCAAGTGGACGAGTTGTGTCTAGTGAGGGTTTGCAGTGAATATACCCACAAAATTCAAAATTCAAAACAAAATATTTTTGGGTTCAACAAATTACGAAATTGAAAAAAAAACTTCTAAGTATACATGGGCAATACACATAAGCAAGATCAAATTCAAAATCACACTTTCACCTTATCAAAAATACTCAATCTTCATTCTAGACACCATCCTTCATTAATTTCACGTGATGCATGCATGTGTATGTGATGTAACTCTTAGTAGGGATTATTACCATGAAAATCAAGCAAATTCATTTTTCTTTTTTTTCCTCCTTTTTTTCATTTCTCATTTTTCTCCTTTTTTTTCTTGACTTGTGCAATGTCTCATTTTCTTAGGCTATTCAGAGTTACCCATGTAGCGAGCGTTGGACCAATGACTCCCAAACCAGTTGGCTTTAGGGCACTAGGTGTAAAGACACCCCTAAGGACTTACTAACTCGAGTAACAAATGCCACAAAACTAGACTAGTCAAGCTGCTTATATCCATCACACTTTTCAGCGTGAATATCGATGCTTCCTGAGGCTTGGATACCCAGTTATTTCGTTCAATGGATATTGAAGCAATTATTTATTTCTTTTCAACTTTTTTTCTAACTTCTTTTTTGTTTCTTTTTTCTTCAAAATTTTTTTCTTTTTTTTTTCTTGAAATTGCTCAAATCATAGTTTATACCCCACAACTAAGAGTTAGTGCGAACGTGAAGTGCCAAAAATGTATAGGAACTTTATTTTACTCAAGATGGTATTTCGAACTAAGATTTTGTATCTTATCAAAGGTTCAAGAGTTCTAAATCTTTTAATCTTACTCATGAGTTCTGCTCCACAGATACTTATTAGAATTAATCCAACTCATAAAAAGTCAAACAAAATTTTTAATTTTTTTTTTAAAACAAAAAAAAAAATCTTAATTTTTTTCCTAAAATGAGAAAAAAAATATTTAATACTATAAATTTTTTAATTTTTCCTAAATTCCTAAAAAAATAAAAAAATAAAAAAAAATCTAATACTATAATACAAACAAACTCCCCCTCATACCTAAATCATACATTGTCCTCAATGTATGCAAATGAAAAATAGAGAACAAAGATGTGAAAGAATTGTACCTTGTATGCGGGGCAATTGTTCTACAAGAAAATGTGGTGAGAAGGAAAACAGATGTACATACCTACGAATTTCATAAATCCTAAAACACATGTAATGATAAAAGAGTGATACAAATGAGTATGTGAGTGTGGTCTCCTCATGATTTTCCGGAGGTCTAGGAAATTGAAAATAACCATAATTTTCATTACAGTTATGCTTAAAATCAATCTCAGGAAAACATTCACTAATATGCTCAAAGTGTGGATGAATTGGCTCGAATATATGTTCTAATTTGAGCGACTTATGTGTAGTGGATCTCAACATCTCATTGACCTTATCTAAATATTCAGATTCATTCCACTTTTGGTCAAGGTGATTTAAGAAAAAATCAATTGGATCATCTTCAATCACGAGTCTATTTTCATTCATTTCTTGGGTCATGGACAACTCTTGGATCATGTTTACTTTTATGAGTTGATCTACAAAATCACTCGGTTGTTTTCTAGGAATAAGTCTTTCAGGATATGGAGTTGTATAGACTTTTTCAACCGACTCATTAAATGTGACATGATCAATTTTAGGCATAGACTCATAATTTTTAAACTCCTCAAATTCGCTTGACTCAAAGTGTGTAGAATTAAATCCAAAATTTTCATTTTTCTCATCATTTCCACAGTCATCATGATTTTCAAAATTAACCTCAGAGTCACTAAAAAATTCATCCACCTCTTGTTCATTTATTATGGTGGCTAACCGACTCATTTGAATTTCTAGACGAGATATAACTTGATTCGTGTTTTGTATGAATCCCTCTAAGGTATTGAATCTTTCCTCTTCTTCATTTGAAAATTCATGTGGATATTGAGGTTCTGGATCCGAATATGGATATGGATATGGATATGAACTTGGATAAGGATTTTCATAAGTTGGAAAAAATTGATTTACTTGGTGTGCATTAAATTTTTCATAAGGTTCTTGATTCTAAGTAAAATTATTATTCCAACTATAATAGGAGTCCATCTTTCCACAAATCACAAGACAAATAAACAACTAGCCACGAAAGTCACACAAAAGGAAAAATAAATAAATTAAAAATAAATAAATATCCTAATTCTACGGTTAACCTAAATAAAATCTAGACAGCTCATAACTGTTCCAAGTTAAACCTTAAGGTCCACAAAATTCGAAATTAATCACACCACTAGCCAGGTAAGTGTAAGAACGGTGGGAGTCTCTCCGTGGGTACGGTGACTAATTGAATAACCACACGTTCTTTAGGCGTTTGCCTTTTGAACCACTTGCCTAGACACCAGTAGTTTGATTAATTAGAAATTCAGCCTCCTCTTGGAGTCGCTTGTCCTAATTGAGCTCGAGAGTCCTAGGGGCTAACGTCTACTTGATTTTATTAGGTCAAGGTTATGCAAAATGAATGGGTGGTTTGTGGGCCAAGGAAGGGTGATGAAATCCCCACCTTATCTTGTTATGGGTTATGCCCTTAAGTTATATTACAAATGAGAATGCACAAATAAAAAAAATTGTAAACAAGTAAAGTGTCCTAAAACTATGTGAATTACGAAAGAAGGAGAAATTTGACGTACCTCAATCCTCCAGCAATCACCACAGTTTATAATTGACAAAAATAAATAAAATAAAAACCTAAACAAGATGTGCCCTACGTGAGTGAATGCACGAATGCGGCAATTAATTTTCTAACTAACAATAAAAACTAAAAAAAATAAAACTAAGCTACTATTTTTATTTTTTTTGAGTTAAGATACAAAATACCAGGAATAGCGCAACAATAAAATCTTTATCTTTTCGCTCCTTCGATCCGCTTCGATAATCCTGGAAAGAAAAAAAATAAAAAAATAAAAATAAAAATTAGAGTTGAAAAACTAATTCGAATAAATAAATAGTAAGGGATAAAAAAAATTAATTCTACTCCCCGGCAACGGCGCCAAAAACTTGATGTGATAAAAATATGTAACTGCAAGTGCACAGTGTCAAATTGAAGAACTGGCAAGTACAGGTCGAACCCACAGAGACTAGATTAATTTTAATGTATCCTTAATATCTATTTTAGGCGAATTAGAAATAAAGATTGAGAATCAATTAACTATAATTAAACTAACTAATAATAAGGAAGCAATCTAAGAATCCAAATCCATTAAATAATAAACATAATAAGTAATTCAATCTCTTCTATTTTTATAACTTAATTATGATTTTGATCTCCCTTCCCTTTAATTTAGTAATTTTATAATTAACGTGGGCAAGCATAGAGTATGAAAATTTAAGGATTAACTATAACCCATCAAAACTTCTTTAAGCAAGCATAGATTATAAAAAACTCATATCTTAACAATAATCTATCAAAACCTCTTAATTAATTTAAAATCACATAAGAACTATAAAACGAAGGTATTTCAATAACGAAACATGAAGGCAAAATCAATTAAACATAAAAGCATAAATAATAAAAGAGATAAAAAATATTATCATGAATAATTATTTAATTTCATCTTCATCCTAGATTAAAGAAATTAACTAGACATGAAAATAAATAAACTAACTAAAATAAAGAAGAAGTAGAAAATTAAAAATAAAATAAAAAAACTCCCTTTAATTAGCGATCCTCCAACAGTGAGCAAAGTAGGACTGCCAGATATCAGATATCTAAGGAGCTCTTCCGATCTCGTATGACCGAGGGCACTACCGTTGAGACTCATGTCCTCAAGATGATCAATTTGATTGAATAACTTGGACAACTTGAGTTCGTGATGGATGGGGAGTTAAGTCAAGATTTGGTCTTGCAGCCACTCCCGGACATCTTCTCACAATTTGTTGTGAATTTTCACATGAATAAGTTGGACGTCAGTTTGCCTGAGTTACTTAACATGTTAAAAACTGCTGAAGGTCACTTCTCATCTAACAAGAACCAAGTCTTACTAGTGGATGATTCTTTCAAGAAAAGGAAGAGGCCCAAGGTATCTTCTGAAAAGAACAAAAATAAGAAGGCTAAGGGCAAGGCGAAGAGAAAAGATAAAAAGAAACTTGATCCAGATAGCAAAGGAATTTGCTACCATTACAATAAACCGGGACACTAGAAGAGGAACTGCAAGGAGTATCTTGCGGACCAAAAGAAGCTTGGAGAAGCTTCGACTTCCGATCTAGGTTTGTTCCTGATTGAAATTAATTTTTCTAAAAGTCAAAATTCTACTTGGGTATTGGATGTCGGCTGTAGTTCTCACATATGTAATAATATGCAGGGACTAAGTAGAATTAGAAAGTTGAACAAGGATGAAGTCGTCCTACGAGTGGAAAATGGAGCAAAGGTTGCTGCATTAGCTGTAGGGACTTATTGTTTAGCACTGCCTTCGGGCAAGTTCATTAGTTTAAATAATTGTTATTATGTTTCGACACTCATTAGAAACATTATTTTCAATTTCTGTATTGGATATGGATGGTTTTGATATTATAATAAAGAACAACAGTTGTCCTATTTATAATAAAAATATTTTATATGGTGTTGGCAATTTACTGAATGGACTTTACATACTTGACTTGCATGAAAATATACTTCAAATTGAACAAACTAAGAAAAGAAAAAGAGATGATGTTAATTATACCTTTATGTGGCACTGTAGACTCGGTCATATCAATGAAACAAGATTATCCAAGTTGTATAAAGATGGGCTTTTAGAGCTATCTGATTACGAATCATATCCAACTTGTGAATCTTGTCTCATGGGTAAAATGACTAAATCTTCTTTTAGTGGAAAAGGAGAAAGAGTTACAGAATTGTTAGCGTTGGTACACACAGACGTATGTGGACCTATGAGAACGAATGCATGAGGAGGGTATTCTTATTTTATTACTTTCACTAATGATCATTCTAGATTTGGATATGTGTATTTAATGAAATATAAATCTGAATCGTTTGAAAAGTTCAAAGAATTCAGAAGTGAAGTAGAGAAGCAAACTGGTAAGAGTATTAAGATTCTTCGATCAGATCGAAGAGGGGAATACTTGACCAATGAGTTTCTTAATTGTCTTAAAGAAAAAGGTATAATCTCACAATGGACTCCACCAGGGACGCTACAGTTGAATGGTGTATCTGAAAGGAGAAATCAAACATTGTTGGACATGGTTCGTTCCATGATGAGTTTTACCGACCTTCCAGTATCCTTCTGGGGTTATGCCCTAGAAACGACTGCATACCTACTTAACAAGGTACCTACCAAATCCGTCCCAAAGACCCCATATGAAATATGGACAGGGATGAAACCTAGTCTTAAGTATGTTAAGACTTGGGGTTGTCAAGCTTATGTCAAAAGGTTTGAGCATGATAAGCTGAAGACTAGATCCGACAAGTGTATATTTGTGGGATATCCTAAAGAAACATCATGGTATTATTTTTATCATCCTACTGCTCAAAAGGTGTTTGTTGCGAAACACGCTGCGTTCTTGAAAAAGGAGTTTATCCTTGAAGGGGTCAGTGGGAGTAAGATATATCTTGAAGAAGTTCAAGAACCACAAAATACTCCGGATCAAAGTCGGGTACCTGACCAAGTAGAAGAACCTACTGTACCACAACCTATTCGTAAATCTGGAAGAGTACCGAAGATACCTGATAGGTATGGATTCATCATAGAGGATGATGATGAGGTACGCATCTTAGATGATGATGATCCATTAACTTACGAAGAGGCTATGTGTAGAACAGACTCAGAGAAATGACTAGAAGCCATGAAATCCAAGATGGACTCCATGTATAAAAACCAAGTATGTACTTTGGTTTCACCACCTGAGGGCATTAAGCCTATTGGGTGTAAATGGGTCTTTAAGAGAAAGACTGGAGCGGATGGCAAGGTAGAGACCTATAAGGCCCGACTGGTTGCAAAAGGTTTCAAACAAAGACAAGGAGTTGACTATGATGAAACCTTCTCACCAGTAGCTATGCTCAAGTCCATTCGGATTTTGCTTGCAATTGCAGCTTATTATGACTACGAAATCTGGAAAATGGACGTGAAAACAACCTTCCTTAATGGAGAGCTTGAGGAGAATGTATATATGATACAACCAGAGGGTTTTGTTTCAACGGTTGGAATAAACCAAGTCTGTAAGCTACAACGATCCATTTATGGATTGAAGCAAGCTTCTCGAAGGTGGAACATCCGTTTTGATGAGATAATCAAAAGGTTTGATTTTATCAAAAACGAGGATGAACCATGTGTGTATAAGAAGGTTAGTGGGAGCGTTGTTTCATTCCTTGTATTATATGTTGATGACATATTACTGATAGAGAATGCTGTTCCTATGCTACAATCGATCAAAATTTGGTTATCTAAACACTTCTCCATGAAGGACTTGGGAGAGGCATCCTATATTTTGGGGATAAAGATCTATAGAGATAGATCTAAAAGGATGTTTGGCTTGACCCAAGGAAAGTACATTGACTCAATGCTAAAGAATTTTAGCATGGAAGATTCCAAAAGAGGTCTCATGTCGATGAGCCATGAAATACATTTCTCCAAGAAACAGGCCCCAAAGACACCTGAGGAGAGAGACCGTATGAGTAAGATTCCTTATGCTTCAGCAATAGGATCTATCATGTACGGTATGATATGTATTAGACTAGATGTCACTCATGCACTTAGTGTAACGAGCAGATATCAGTCGAATCCAGGAGAAGAGCACTGGAAGGCAGTGAAAAACATCCTAAAGTACTTGAGAAGAACTAAGGATATATTTCTTGTCTACGGTGGGTCTGAATTGAAACTAGAGGGCTATACAGACTCAAGTTTTCAAACGGACCAAGAAGACAGTAAATCCGTTTCAGGGTATGTGTTTACCTTAAACGGTGGCGCAGTGAGTTGGAAGAGTTCCAAGCAGCAAATAGTTGTTGATTCAGTGACAGAGGCAGAGTACATAGCTGCAAGTGAAGCTGCAAAGGAAGCTGTTTGGATGAAGAAGTTCGTAACTGAACTTGGATTGGTTCCGAGCATTAGAGGAGTCGTACCTTTATTTTGTGACAACACTTGAGCTGTTGCACAGGCTAAGGAACCCAGGTCTCATCAGAAATCCAAACACGTGTTGCGGCAGTTTCATTTGATTAGAGAGATCATTGAAAGAGGAGATGCCACCCTGGAGCGTGTGAACTTGTACCCGAGGAAGCACGGTTCTACGAGGGTATAATTTCTTAATCTCTATCTCTTTCGTTTAATTGATAATTGAACACAAGGAAAGATCATGGTGATGGTTTGTATGAAAAATTTAAAATTCGTTTTATCACGCTTCCGCTTTATTTATGTAATTTGATTGCATGCTTGCATTATATATAAACCTAACAAGGAGAAATTTCAGAGAGAAAAGGCAAAGTAAAGACACATTGAGGTTCTGTTCTCGATTGTGTTTACATCGATCGTGATCGTAAGACGGGCCATGAAAACTTGGTACGAGATTACTTCTCCCCAACCCCGACATTTCCTCATAGGCTATTCCGAAGACAATTTCGCATGAGTCGTAATTTATTCCTCCACATTCATGATGTGGTTTTGGCTTATGATGAATATTTTGTGGAACGTCGATATGCTGCACGCATAGAGGGCTTATCTTCATTACAAAAAGTCACTGCAGCACTGAGAATGTTGTGTTATGGAGTTTCTGGTGATATGGTGGATGAGTATATTCGGCTTGCTAAAAGCACAGCAAATGAGGCAATGAAAAAATTTGTTAAACAGTGATTAACATTTTCGGTGATCAATACTTGAGGTCGCCTACTTCCAACGATGTAAGTAGGTTACTTCTATTACATGAGGAGCGTGGATTCCCAAGAATGCTTGGCAGCATTGATTGTATGCATTGGACATGGAAAAATTATCCAAGTGGATGGAAGGGTCACTACTCTGTTAGGTTTGTATATAACGCGAGGATGCAATCAAATTACATAAATAGAGCGGAAGCGCGATAAAATCAGATTTTAAAAATTTTATACAAACCATCACCAAGATCAATCTATGTGCTCAATTAACGATATAAACGAAAGAGAAAGAGAATAAAAAATTATACCCTCGTAGAACAAAGCTTCCTCGGGTACAAGTTCAACTCCTAGTCCTTCGTGTTCTCCTCGAATGCTACGGTGTGATTCCTTCCTTTGATCAACGTTAGCCACCCAAGTGTTTGGCCTCTAGAGATGATCCACCAAGGAAGAACAAGTATTCAAGAAGTTGGGTATTTGGCAAAACCCTAGTTTCTATCTCTATAGAAATTGTAAGTACTCTCCACAATCTAACGCAAGAGTGTGTAACCCTAATCTATGATAAGACCCCTCTTATTTATAGATGTAGTGTAGGAATAACCCTTCCCTAAACTATTTAGGATTAGGGTTTGTATTATAATTAAACTCCTTTAATTAATAATGCTCCTAATCCAATTAGGAATCCATGGGAGAGTACTTCTATTAATTAATTCCCAATCCCTATTAGGAATTAAATAATAGTAAAAGTAATAATAATAATAAGACTCTTCTTATTAATTTATATTTAATATTTCCAAAATATTAAATAATAAATATTAAGCTATTTAATTTATTTTATCTCCATAGACTAAATTAAATACACTTAACTTATTATTACAATTATGCCATTTACTTCTTAAATAAATATTTTTCTTTTGCGGTGTGACCCTTTAGGTTCTCCATATTAAATCGGTTGTGAATAAATCAATTAGAACAATTCTAATCTTATTTAAATAAATAAATTAAACTATTTAATTCATTTAAATAAATAATATTTATTCTACAATAAGGGTAAGCCCCCTTAGCGATCAACGACTTTCCAGATAATATAGATTTCAACATTAATCACAAAAGAACCTTTGAGTAAATAGTTACTGTACAATTCAATCCTTCTACCATACAATGTGCCAATTAAATATAAGACATGGATTTACTGTCAAGTCTTATTTTATTTAATTATATGTATTTCGATTCCCAAATGCACAACTCTGATTAATGCAAATTAGAAACTCCTTTCTAATTTCATTCTACCTTGGCCAAGGACTACTGAGTTGTCATTTATCGAATCACACAGGACATTCACATCTTTTACTAGACGAGGTAGATTCTTTGTTGATCATTCACCTATCTCCATGTACAACTAATTATACCCATTCATACCCTTTGATATACCCACAAGGTCTTAAGGGACATGTCAAAGTATAACTCATCATACACAAGACACTATGATGATCTCAAGTCCAAGGATCACTTGTACTACTATTACTAGAGGAATTCCTATTGACAGGCGATTAAAACTCCATTAGGTATTCCTTAGTGAGTCACGTTCAGTGAACTTATTCTCTAATAAGCACCTACATACTTGCTTTAGTGTCTCCACACAAATGATTATGAGATCTATCATCCTCTTCCTAAGAGCAAGCAACGTATGTACTAATCTATCCAGATTCACTAATCCCCAATTTAGTAATCCAACGATTAGGAACAATTTTAGTTTGTGAGCTATCTAGAATTTAGATCTCATTAGCATGATCACCATCATGATTCTAAAAGCATTGCTCAAAACTATGGGTTTATCACATTTAATATAACAACACTATGTAGATAATATAAAATGCCTTTTAAGAAAATCAATTCCTTTATTAATAAATGAATAAGATTACAAAGTATATGCTACATCATATCAAATATGATTAGCTTGTGTGCATACTACTATCAATCTCCCACTTGCACTAAAGCCAATCGCCATGGTATCTAATACCCATCTTCTCTAAGTGACGATCAAACTGCTGTTGAGTTAAAGCTTTAGTAAATGGATCTGCAGTGTTGTCTTGAGAGTCCACACGCTCCAAGGTGACATCTCCTCTTTCAATGATCTCTCTAATCAAATGAAACCGTCGCAATACGTGTTTGGATTTTTGATGAGACCTGGGTTCCTTAGCTTGCGCAACAGCTCCATTGTTGTCACAGAATAAAGGTACGGCTCCTCTAATGCTAGGAACCATTCCAAGTTCAGTTATGAACTTCTTCATCCAAACAGCTTCCTTTGCAGCTTCACTTGCAGCTATGTACTCTGCCTTTGTCACCGAATCAGCAACTGTTTGCTGCTTGGAACTTTTCCAACTCACTGCGCCACCGTTTAAGGTAAACACGTACCCTGAAACGGATTTACTATTATCTTGGTCCGTTTGAAAACTTGAGTCTGTATAGCCCTCTAGTTTCAATTCAGACCCACCGTAGACAAGAAATACATCCTTAGTTCTTCTCAAGTACTTTAGGATGTTTTTCACTGCCTTCCAGTGCTCTTCTCCTGGATTCGACTGATATCTGCTTGTTACACTAAGTGCATGAGCGACATCTGGTCTAGTACATATCATACCGTACATAATAGATCCTATTGCGGAAGCATAAGGAATCTTACCCATCCGGTCTCTCTCCTCAGGTGTCTTTGGGGCCTGTTTCTTGGAGAGATGTATTCCATGGCTCATCGGCATGAGACCTCTCTTGGAATCTTCCATGCTAAACTTCTTTAGCATCGAGTCAATGTACTTTCCTTGGGTCAAGCCCAGCATCCTTTTAGATCTATCTCTATAGATCTTTATCCCCAAAATATAGGATGCCTCACCCAAGTCCTTCATGGAGAAGTGTTTAGATAACCAAATTTTGATCGACTGTAGCATAGGAACATCATTCCCTATCAGTAATATGTCATCAACATATAATACAAGGAATGAAACAGCGCTCCCACTAACCTTCTTGTACACACAAGGTTCATCCTCATTTTTGATAAAATCAAACCTTTTGATTATCTCATCTAAATGGATGTTCCATCTTCGAGAAGCTTGCTTCAACCCATAAATGGATCGTTGTAGCTTATAGACTTGGTTTGTTCCAACCATTGAAACAAAACCCTCTGGCTGTATCATATATACATTCTCCTCAAGCTCTCCATTGAGGAAGGCCGTTTTCACGTCCATTTGCCAGATCTCGTAGTCATAATAAGCTGCAATTGCAAGCAAAATCCGAATGGACTTGAGCATAGCTACTGGTGAGAAGGTTTCATCATAGTCAACTCCTTGTCTTTGTTTAAAACCTTTTGCAACCAGTCGGGCCTAATAGGTCTCTACCTTGCCATCTGCTCCAGTCTTTCTCTTAAAGACCCATTTACACCCAATAGGCTTAATGCCCTCAGGTGGTGAAACCAAAGTCCATACTTAGTTTTTATACATGGAGTCCATCTCGGATTTCATGGCTTCTAGCCATTTCTCTGAGTCTTCACTACTTATAGCCTCTTCGTAAGTCAATGGATCATCATCATCTATGATGCGTACCTCATCATCATCCTCTACGATGAATCCATACCTCTCCGGTATCTTCGGTACTCTTCCAGATTTACGAATAGGTAGTGGTACAGCAGGTTCTTCTACTTGGTCAGGTACCTGACTTTGATCCGTAGTATTTTGTGGTTCTTGAACTTCTTCAAGATATATCTTACTCCCACTGACCCCTTCAAGGATAAACTCCTTTTCCAAGAAGGCAGCATGTTTCGCAACAAACACCTTTTGATTAGTAGGATGATAGAAATAATACCCTGATGTTTCTTTAGGGTATCCCACAAATCTACATTTGTCAGATCTAGTCTTCAGCTTATCATGCTCAAACCTTTTGACATAAGTTGGACAACCCCAAGTCTTAACATGCTTAAGATTTGGTTTCCTCCCTGTCCATATCTCATATGGAGTCTTTGGGATGGATTTGGTAGGTACCTTGTTAAGTAGGTATGCAGCCGATTCTAGGGCATAACCCCAGAAGGATACTGGAAGGTCGGTAAAACTCATCATGGAACGAACCATGTCCAACAATGTTCGATTTCTCCTTTCAGATACACCATTCAACTGTGGCGTCCCTGGTAGAGTCCATTGTGAGATTATACCATTTTCTTTGAGACAATTGAGAAACTCATTGGTCAAGTATTCCCTTCCTCGATCCGATCGAAGAATCTTAATACTCTTACCAGTTTGTTTCTCTACTTCACTTCTGAATTCTTTGAACTTTTCAAACGATTCAGATTTGTATTTCATTAAATACACATATCCAAATCTAGAATGGTCATCAGTGAAAGTAATAAAATAAGAATACCCTCCTCGTGCATTCGTTGTCATAGGTCCACAAACGTCTGTGTGTACCAATGCTAACAACTCTGTAACTCTTTCTCCTTTTCCACTAAAAGGAGATTTAGTCATCTTACCCATGAGACAAGATTCACAAGTTGGATATGATTCGTAATCAGATAGCTCTAAAAGCCCATCTTTATGCAACTTGGATAATCTTGTTTCATTGATATGACCGAGTCTACAGTGCCACATAAAGGTATAATTAACATCATCTCTTTTTCTTTTCTTAGTTTGTTCAATTTGAAGTATATTTTCATGCAAGTCCATTCAGTAAATTGCCAACACTATATAAAACATTTTTATTATAAATAGAACAACTGTTGTTCTTTATTATAATATCAAAACCATCCATATCCAATACAGAAATTAAAATAATGTTTCTAATGAGTGTTGGAACATAATAACAATTATTTAAACTAATAAACTTGCCCGAAGGCAGTGCTAAACAATAAGTCCCTACAGCCAATGCATCAAACTTTGCTCCATTTCCCACTCGTAGGACGACTTCATCCTTGTTCAACTTCCTACTTCTGCTTAGTCCCTGCATATTATTACATATGTGAGAACTACAGCCGGTATCCAATACCCAAGTAGAATTTTGACTTTCAGAAAAATTAATTTCAATCATGAACAAACCTAGATCGGAAGTCGAAGCTTCTCCAAGCTTCTTTTGGCCCGCAAGATACTCCTTGCAATTCCTCTTCCAATGTCCCGGCTTATTGCAATGGTAGCAAATTCCCTTGCTATCTGGATCAGGTTTCTTATTATCCTTTCTCTTCGCCTTGCCCTTAGCCTTCTTGTTTTTCTTCTTTTCAGAAGATACCTTGGGCCTCTTCCTTTTCTTGGAAGAATCATCCACTAGTAAGACTTGGTTCTTGTTGGATGAGAAGTGACTTCAGTAGTTTTCAGCATGTTAAGTAGCTCAGGCAAGCTGACATCCAACTTATTCATGTGAAAATTCACAATAAATTGTGAGAAGGTGTCCGGGAGTGACTGCAAGATCAAATCTTGGCTTAACTCCCCATCCATCACGAACCCTAGCTTTCCAAGTTGTTCAATCAAATTGATCATCTTAAGGACATGAGTCTCAACAGCAGTGCCCTCGGTCATACGAGATCGGAAGAGCTCCTTAGATATCTGATATCTAGCAGTCCTACTTTGCTCACCATGCAACTCTTTGAGGTGCAGCAATATAGTAGGAGCATCCATAGTTTCATGCTGACGCTGAAGCTTGTTACTCATGGATGCGAGCATGATGCATTGAGCCAGGATTGCATCATCTTTCCACTTTCTGAAAGTAGCAATCTCTTCCTCAGAGGCTGTTTCTGCAACACTTGCAGGGACAGGCGAATTTAGGACATAAGAAATCTTTTCAGCAGTGAGAACAATTCTCAGATTCCTTAACCAGTCCGTGTAATTCGGCCCTGTCAATTTGTTAGCATCAAGTATGCTACGCAGTGATAGTGAGTTTGAAAATTTTAAATTCTGCATGTGAAATAGACAACATTTTAGCATTCATTCATTTAATTAATTACCAAAATAAATTAGGTCTTTATTTAAATTGGTATCTCCCACTATTTTCATCAAACTATATTACCCTCAATATATATAGTTCGGCAAATCTAATTAAAGATTTGCTAGTGAGATTAAGGATCCCATTTCAAATGTATATAGCCTTGTGTGTGCACAACAAACTATATATAAATAAATAGGTAGACAACTATTGTCAATTACATCACTATGTAATTCCTTGTATTTTGCCTCTTAGATTATAATAGTCAAGTGTGTGCACATCCGAACTAAAATAATCTAAGTTAAGTCCAACCTAGCACTTCCATATATTCGAAAGAAAAACACTGTCCTTGTGGTGACACAACAAAACAACATCGTTCAGTCTATTTATAAGCATCAAATGTGATAAAGCAACATCTTAAATATTTAATACTTGCCTTGTGGTGACACAACAAACTCATATTAAATATTTAATACTCTATTGTTTTACCATGCTAGAAGGCGACGTTCGATATTCCAAATATCTTTGAACGCTTAGGACTTAATATATTACTTTGAGGGGTTTGTTATTATTAGTCTCATCTTATTTAGCGCGCATGCACATATATATATAAAATACGCGTCATATTATTTAACATGCGAAGCATGTTGGATAATATATAATATATATAGTAAGCATGCACATATAGAATACTATATTCTACCCGGATTGATTATGGACTTTTATTCTAGTTTGGTTCACTAGAGCCACCAAGTGAATCAAAAGGTCAAACCTAGGTTGCAAGAATTAAATTTAAATATAACTATTACATTTAAACCCGGGCACCATTACAAACGGGTCTTCAAGCGCTCCTTGCTCCTTTGTCTCCAATTCTTAAAAAATTAATTCTAACTAGTCCTATTACAAAAACTATTTATAATAAATAGAAACCTTGATCAGCAGTCAAGGGGAAGTACATAGGAGGGAGATAGAATTTACATTAAGAAAAAATTAGAGAAGACGAGGTACGCAGACCCCATTTATAAAAAACCCATACATTTAAGCATCCAGTAAAATAAATCCAATCACACATTGGTCAACAGTCCATAATCAATCCCTATTTATTATCATACATATCTCTATATGTATCAATAAATAACATTCATCCCATGAATAATAAAACCATTCCATATATGCATTGATATCAATTAATGGGCAAAAGTTTTGCTAATATTTAGTTTTGAAACAAAATAAACTCTTTTATTTTAATCAAAAACCAAATCCAAATTAAACTCCTTTAATTTTAGCAATCTGAAATCCTATTCCAAATAAAATAAACTCTTTTATTTTAAACTTTTATCAATTAAATAAACCATTTATTTTAATTGAGAAAAACAAAAAAAAATTTCAAAGTCTGGACACCGGCGCGGCCGCGCTCCAATTTGAACTAGGAGCGGCGCGGCCGCGCTGCACCCCAGAAACGTTTTCTGGGTTAGGGCGCGGCCGCGCTCCAGAATGAATTGGAAGCGGCGCGGCCGCGCCACGATGCAGATTCAGAAAAAAAATTTCCAGCCCAAAAATTCGAACGTTTCGCATATCAATTCATACATGGAAACATCAAGATCGATAATTAGCACATGATTAGGCTCTGATACCACTGTTAGGTTTGTATATAACGCGAGGATGCAATAAAATTACATAAATAGAGCGGAAGCGCGATAAAATCATATTTTAAAAATTTTATACAAACCATCACCAAGATCAATCTATGTGCTCAATTAACGATATAAACGAAATAGAAAGAGAATAAGAAATTATACCCTCGTAGAACAAAGCTTCCTCGGGTACAAGTTCAACTCCTAGTCCTTCGTGTTCTCCTCGAATGCTACGGTGTGATTCCTTCCTTTGATCAACGTTAGCCACCCAAGTGTTTGGCCTCTAGAGGTGATCCACCAAGGAAGAACAAGTATTCAAGAAATTGGGTATTTGGCAAAACCCTAGTTTCTATCTCTATAGAAATTGTAAGTACTCTCCACAATCTAACGCAAGAGTGTGTAACTCTAATCTATGATAAGACCCCTCTTATTTATAGATGTAGGAATAACCCTTCCCTAAACTATTTAGGATTAGGGTTTGTATTATAATTAAACTCCTTTAATTAATAATGCTCCTAATCCAATTAGGAATCCATGGGAGAGTACTTCTATTAATTAATTCCCAATCCCTATTAGGAATTAAATAATAGTAAAAGTAATAATAATAATAAGACCCCTCTTATTAATTTATATTTAATATTTCCAAAATATTAAATAATAAATATTAAGCTATTTAATTTATTCTATCTCCATAGACTAAATTAAATACACTTAACTTATTATTACAATTATGTCATTTACTTCTTAAATAAATATTTTTCTTTTGCGGTGTGACCCTTTAGGTTCTCCATATTAAACCGGTTGTGAATAAATCAATTAGAACAATTCTAATCTTATTTAAATAAATAAATTAAACTATTTAATTCATTTAAATAAATAATATTTATTCTACAATAAGGGTAAGCCCCCTTAGCGATCAACGACTTTCCAGATAATATAGATTTTAACATTAATCACAAAAGAACCTTTGAGTAAATAGTTACCGTACAATTCAATCCTTCTACCATACAATGTGCCAATTAAATATAAGACATGGATTTACTGTCAAGTCTTATTTTATTTAATTATATGTATTTCGATTCCCAAATGCACAACTCTGATTAATGCAAATTAGAAACTCCTTTCTAATTTCATTCTGCATTGGCCAAGGACTACTGAGTTGTCATTTATCGAATCACATAGGACATTCACATCTTTTACTAGACGAGGTAGATTCTTTGTTGATCATTCACCTATCTCCATGTACAACTAATTATACCCAATCATACCCTTTGATATACCCACAAGGTCTTAAGGGACATGTCAAAATATAACTCATCATACACAAGACACTATGATGATCTCAAGTCCAAGGATCACTGTGACACCCCCAAATCCAGGTACTTAATTTCCACTGATTTGGTGTTCACTATAACATACATTCAAAACTAACTACCCAATAAAACAACAATTAAATAAACTTAAAGAAATATCTTCCCAAAGTGGGTACATCACCAAACTATTTAACAATCAAATCCCAGGTTCTCTTAACCTTAATACATCAAATGCGGAATAAAACATAATTAAAACAAGTCTTGTTACAAATATCAATCAAATAAATAATAAATCTAGAACTATTTCTACATCTTGCCCTTGCCCTTACTGGTGGACGGCTCGTCCTGCTTCTCGGGCTTAGCTGCAATGTTTAGTGCAAGAGTGAGCAAACAATTGCTCACAAGTACGATAACAATAATATTTAAATGAAATGAATTTCAACTGAGGAATAACAGTTTTCTGAATCTCGGTCATTAAATGATCAAAGTCTAAAAGCTCGTTAGAAAGCTCGATTCAAGGAATAATAGATTTCAAAATATAGAAATTATATCTGAGGGTCACAAGACCTCGAACTATGTCCTAGGTTAACAAGTATTTCTACCGTAACCTTTAACAGTCATATAGACTATGGACCAACATCTCGTACTCAGGGGGATCAGCCCTTTGTACAATGTATTGTGCACAAACATTTTAACGCTGTCGCGTAAGTAATCCCCTATATTAGGGTTGTTCATCTCACTTTATTGTCTGAATCCATACCAAAAAGGAAATTGGCTTGGAACAAGTATAGAAAACATTCTAAGTCTTTGAAACGCACATCAACTAAGGACTAGCTGAATCAATAAGGGTTTGCTAGTCTAATTCATCAATAGAGTTTGTTCAATAGAAACTATATTCGAAGTTTGAATAACAATCAATGATTGGAGTAAAGCTCAAGTATATAATCATGATAGTAACCTTGCTTGATTAACAATAAGCTAAGGTAAATATTCTTGCTCAATAAAAATAAACTTGCTTTAAATGAAATAACAAGTTTAAGATAAGAAAACTTGCTCAACATAAAATAATAAGTTGAGATAAGGAACTTGCCTCAAGCGTAGATTACAAATTTAAGTAATTCACGATCCTTAAACAACCTAAACATTTAATTATAATTAGTCACAAGATTAAAAGTATTCTAAGCTTGCACTTTTATCAAAACATCTCATTTAGCAAACCATAATCAACAAGTTTCAACTATCTAGGAATTTCATTAATCACTTAATACTTTAATATAAATTTAATTATACATCATAACTTCCAAGAAAAGAAAATAATAATTTTAAATTTTTTTTTAACAGTAGTGTTTCTCGCCGGGGCGAGAAAAAGCTTAACAAAATCGTCGCCGGGGCGAGGATGTCGCCGGGGCGGCGTTATGGTTAACAATTTTGTCGCCGGCGCGACTCTGTCGCTGGGGCGAAGAAATCAGTTCATTTCTATCGCCGGGGCGATAGACTTGACTGTCGTCTTCCCCAGCTCGCGAACCAGTGAAAACTTAGGCCAAATTTGGCCAAAATTTTCCGAATTCTACCATCCAGTACACAAACTAGATATACCCAGACATCAAATATGTTAGAAAACAAGTATCCAACATGTTTCTAACTAATTTAACTATTATAAAACACATAATCAACTAATTTAAAACTAAAAATTCACTGTTAAACAATTTATTCATGCTTTGACCATTTTTATGAAATCAAACTCTGTAAATTCATTTTTCAACCAATTAAAACCATTCTTCTTGCATTATTCTTGTTTTTAATCACATAATCATAAACAATTATTAATTAACCAATTAATAATCAAATTGAATCATCAATTTTCATATATATATACAATTCATGAAATAAACTCTGTAAAACTAAGAATTCAATTCTAAAGCATATTTTCATGAATTAATACCTCTAAATTAATCTATTATCAACACATAATCATCTAACACATGCTTTCTAACATTTATCACCAAGTAATTCATATAGTTGGCACATAAATTTATATACAGTGAAATAAAAATCATATTCAGAGAAGTAAAATATTAAGGATATAATGAAGAACAAAACTAAAAGAATTATATCTTCAAGCTATATGATTCTTAGTTTAGCACTTTTCTTCCTCCTCTTTCTTAATTCTCTCTTTTCTCTCAACCATCAATTTCACAGAGCTCTCTCTCAACTCTGTTCTTTCTTTCTCTCAAACTCTGTTCTTTCTCTTCTTTGTTTTCTTTTTACAACAGACGTAAAATAAAACTGATGGAATAAAAACTGTTAATTTAAAATAATAAAACTGATACTTAATATAATAACGTATAATCTAACTTAATTCATCAGTTATAAAATTCAAAAGCCATAAGGCTATGTTTGGCAATTACGAATAAGAATAACCTATTATTCTTATGTCTTGTTTGGTAAAACACAATTAAAATAACCCATTATTTCCAAACAAAGATCATAGGGCCTTGTTTGGTAAAACTAAATTAACCACTTTTTCATTTATTTTAATAAACCAATATAACATATAGTTTAAAATGTCACACATTTAATTTAATTGAACTTATTATTAAATAAATTCAATTAAACCTTACTAACTCAAATAATAAATTTACTTAACCATTAACAATAATACCAAATGAATTATATTATTCAAATAAATTATTTATTAACATAAATCATTTATTCAAATAATTCTTTTCATCATCTAATTTAATTAACAATTAAATTAGGATAATCATCACAAATCATATTCAAGTAACAATTAACACAATTAACTCAACATAAACTTATTTCACAATAGCTTAATAAATCATAAATTAACTCAATAAATTAACAAAAATATTTATACAATTCAATAAATATTTTTATTAATTCTCAAAATTGCATTCGTTACATCTTTCCCTCCTTAAAAGGATTCTGTCCCCAGAATCACAACGCAATTAAAGTCGCCCGTTACATTCTCCCCTCCTTACAAAGATTCTGTCTTCAGAATCGCATTATAAAGATTAAACAAATAATTGAGGAAAATTCTGCATCATTTGCTCTTCGAGTTCCCACGTTGCTTCCTCAGCACTGTGGTTCCTCCAGAGTACCTTAACAGAAGGTATCACTTTATTTCTAAGTACTTGTTCCTTCCTGTCCACTATCTGAACAGGTATCTCTTCGTAAGATAAATCTTTTTTAAACTGTATCGGTTCATACTGTATGACATGTTTATAGTCAGACTTATACGGTCGTAGCACCGATATGTGGAATACATTGTGAATATGGTCTAACTCGGGAGGTAAAGCTACCTCATAAGCCACCTCGCCTATTCGTTTCAGCACTTCGAAGGGTCCAATAAACCGCGGACTCAGCTTACCTTTTTTACCAAATCTGGTCTTTCCCTTCCAGGGAGAGACTTTAAGAAACACAAAGCTCCCGACGTCAAATTCGCGATTTTGTCGGTGTTGATCAGCATACTTCTTCTGTCTGTCTTGAGCGGCTATCAGTCTGGCTCTTATTACCTTGACAATTTCAGCAGTTTGTTGTACCAGCTCGGGTCCCAATAGTCGTCGTTCACCAATCTCATCCCAGCATAACGGAGTTCTGCATTTCCTTCCGTACAATGCTTCGTAGGGCGGCATGCCGATACTAGCGTGATGACTATTGTTGTAAGCAAACTCGACTAGAGGTAAATGATCATCCCAGTTGCCTTTAAAATCCATGACGCACGCCCGAAGCATATCTTCCAACGTTTGAATTGTTCTTTCGCTCTGGCCATCGGTTTGAGGATGATAGGCTGTACTCATTCTCAACTGTGTCCCCAAACAAGCTTGCAGACTCCTCCAAAATTTTGATGTGAATCGTGGATCTCGATCTGATACTATTGATACTGGAACTCCGTGCCTTGAGATAATCTCTTTGACGTATAGTTTCGCCAGCTGATCCAAAGTGAATCGGATTTTGATCGGCAAGAAATGCGCTGATTTCGTCAATCTGTCAACTATGACCCATATCGCGTCATATCCCTTCTGAGTAGTTGGAAGCCCTACCACGAAGTCCATCGTGATATGCTCCCACTTCCATTCTGGTATCTCCAAGGGCTGTAGCAAACCACTTGGTCGTTGATGCTCAGCTTTGACTCTCTGACAAGTGAGACATTTCGCAACACATTCAGCAACCTCTCTTTTCATGTTTGGCCACCAAAAATGTTGACGAAGATCCTGGTACATCTTTGTGCTTCCCGGGTGAACCGAAAATCGTGAACTGTGAGCTTCGTTCAAAATCTCCTCTCTGATTGCCAATACTGACGGTACCCAGATTCTGCCTTCAAATCTCAGCAACCCTTCAGTATCGATTTTGTATTTAAGCTCTTCACCTTCAAGCACTCTTTTTCAAATATTAATACACTCCTCATCCTTGAGTTGCGCTTCCTTGACTTTGTTCACCAAAGTTGGTTGAGTTTCTATCTGGAACAATTTTTCGTTAGGCTCTGCTAGATTTTTCACCTCTAATTCCAACTTAGCCATTTCCGCCACAAGTTCCTCCTGAGCAGTTAACATAAACAGTTTCTCCCGACCTTTTCTACTCAAAACGTCGGCAACTACATTAGCCTTCCCTGGATGGTATAGAATTTCACAGTCATAATCTTTGATCAATTCTATCCATCTCCTCTGCCGCATATTCAAGTCTTTCTGCGTGAAAATATACTTCAGACTTTTATGGTCCGTATATATTTCACACTTCTCTCATAGAGATAGTGCCTCCAAATTTTTAAAGCAAACACCACGGCTGCTAACTCTAAATCATGGGTCGGATATCCTTTTTCATAATCTTTTAGTTGGCGCGATGCATATGCAATAACCTTACCATTCTGCATCAACACACAACCAAGTCCTTTATGTGATGCATCACTGTACACCACAAAATTTCCTGTATCATCTGGCAAAGTCAACACAGGTGCCGAACTTAGTCTCTTCCTTAGTTCTTGGAAACTCTCTTCGCACTTCTCCGTCCAAACAAACTTCACTGATTTCCTTGTTAAATTCGTCAACGGAGTGGCGATCCTGGAAAAATCTTGAATAAAACGCTTGTAGTATCCTGCTAAACCTAGGAAACTCCTCACTTCTGACGGTGTCTTCAGCTGATCCCAGTTCATGACAGCCTCTACTTTCACTGGATCCACCGAAATCCCATCTTTATCAATAACATGCCCAAGAAATTGAACACGCCCCAACCAAAATTCGCATTTCGAAAATTTTGCATACAATTTCTCTTTCCTTAACGCCTCCAATGTCACCCTTAAATGCTCCACGTGTTCTTCTTGAGTTTTGGAGTAGACCAGAATGTCGTCTATAAATACCACCACAAACTTATCCAGAAATGGTTTGAATACTCTATTCATTAAATCCATGAATGCTGCAGGCGCATTCGTTAAACCAAATGACATAACCAAAAACTCATAGTGACCATATCTGGTTCGAAACGCCATCTTTGGTATGTCCTCTTTTCTCACCTTCAACTGATGATATCCACTTCGTAAATCTATCTTCGAAAAATATCTTGCTCCCTTCAGTTGGTCAAACAGGTCATCGATTCTTGGCATCGGATACTTGTTTTTAATCGTGACCTTATTCAACTCTCTATAATCAATGCAAAGACGCATCGACCCATCTTTCTTCTTAACAAACAATACCGGCGCTCCCCACGGCGAAACACTCGGTTGAATATATTTCTTATCCAGCAATTCTTGCAGCTGCACCATTAACTCCTTCATTTCTACCGGAGCCATTCGATACGGGGCTTTCGATATAGGGGCCGTTCCCGGTGCTAAATCAATTACAAACTCGATTTCCCTATCTAGCGGTAATCCTGGCAAATCATCAGGAAACACGTCCGCAAAATCCCTAACTACTGGTATCTCCTCCAGTTTTGCACCCACCTTACGGGTATCGACTATGTAGGCTAGATATCCTACACATCCTTGTCTCAACATCTTTCTGGCCTGCATCATCGTCAGACAACTCGTTTGTCTAGGCGACTTGCTGCCATAAAACACTACCTTTGACGGAGTCATAAGGTTTACACACTTCTTTTGACAGTCAATAACTGCCCCATGGTTAAACAACCAATCCATACCCAAAATAACATCAAACTCCCCAAGACAAATTGGGATCAAGTTTACTGTCATCACATGACCCTTAATATCTACCTGACAGTTCTTATGAACAAACTTAACAGGAGTCACCTCCATATTCGCAATTTCTATGATCATGGGGTAATCTAACTCTTCCTGGGGTAACCCTAATTTTCTAGCAAAATCATCGGATATAAATGAGCAAGTAGCACCCGAGTCAAACAATACATAAGCATTAACATTATTGACTGGAATGATACCTGACACTACATCCTTTGACTGCACAGCATCCTGCACCGTCATGTTGAATGTTCGAGCGGTAGGTCGGTTGGGCTGTGTCGGTCCGATGATAGTCAGATTGCCTCCACCGCTGTTCCCTTTTCCTGAACCAGCTCCTCCTGTAGTTGTTTTCTTAGGGCACTCCCGAGCAAAGTGATCGTTCGACCCGCAGATGAAACATGCTCCTTTCTTTGGATTAGGGCAATTCGGCGCGATATGCCCTTCCTGCCCGCAATTGAAGCACACCCGCTTACCCTTCAAACAAGCACCCATATGGCTCTTTCCACAGTTACTGCACACCTCCACCTTCTTCTTCTGATTACCCTGCTGACTTCCCGCAGAGTTACTATCATTCCATTTCCTTTTCTGATTACTGCCACCATGGCTACCACTTGCCTTGTTTTCACTCTCATTCTTCTTCTTCCTCTGCTCCTGATTGTACTTCGACAGAGCATCACTACCTCCTTCAGCGATTATTGCCTTCTCTAGCACCGCCACAAATGAGTTCAGTTGAAACATTGAAACTCGGCTATACAACCAGGGCTTCAGTCCCTGCTCGAACCTTCTAGCCTTCCGCTCATCCGTGTTAACCTGATAAGGCGCAAACCTCGCCAACTCATTGAACTTTGTAGCATATTCAGGTACCGACATAGTACCTTGCTTCAACTCTAGAAACTGTACTTCCATTTGGTTCTGAGCACTTGCCGGGAAATATGTCTCGAAAAACATCTCCTTAAATCGCTCCCACGGAATAATCCCTTGGCCGCCTCGAGTCTTATTTGCTTGCCACCAGTAACTAGCTTCTGATTTTAGCATAAAGGTTGCAAATGTCGTCTTCTGGTCCTCGCTGACCCTAGCGACATCAAACACCTTCTCCATTTCCATAACCCACGTTTGGGCCTCTATCGGATTCATAGACCCTAGAAATTCTGGGGGTCCGACATCCTTGAAATCTTTGAAGGTTGTAGCCTGAGCTTGTGGTTGATTTGCAAAGGCTCCCGTTAGCAGATTCACCAACTGCTGCATCGGATTGGCGTTGGCTTCTTCATTATTGGTAGATCCCTCTGGGGTCTGTTGACGTGTTGGTTGTCTTCTTGGCGGCATGTTACTGTTAAGAATTCTCGTTATTAGACTATTGCTCAATTACTCAAACATTTAAGTCTTAACTTAAACATTTATAAACAACACTTAAACACATAACACATCTGATAAACTTTCACATTTTATTCATTAACTGCTTTAAAACATAATAGAGATAACATCGTAGTTATTTACATCATCTATCCTGAAGTCACAAAGTTTCAGGATTACATCATTATTCTATCCCATTATATTGAAACTGGGATTTACAATTTATTCACTTCATAGATTCCTAATAACATAACTAATCACAAACTATGATGACATTCCACGACGCACAGCTTTCTGGCGTTCCTGCTCCATAATGCGTGTCATCATCCTTCGATCCATCACATCTGGATGACGATGAACTCGATCCTGAGCTCTATCTATCGTGGTGTGAAAAATGTACTCCATCTCATCAATCTTAGCCTTCTTTGACCGCATCTCACACTCAACACGATCTGCGCGATCAGCCTCCCTCAGCCAAGCTGTCTCAGCTCTCGCCCGCTTAGCTGACTCCTCTTTCAACTCATCTCGGACAATTTCATCCCTAGCTATCAACTGTCCGCGTCGATACTCAGACTGTGCTAGCCTCTGCTCAGCCTCTGCAAGACGTGATGAAAGGTCTTGGATCTCAGCATCCTTCTGCTCTAGAGTGGTTTAACGTTCTGCAGCCTGTTCTTCTAACTCCTCCTTTTCACTCTCTACATGAACCAGCTTCCACTCCACGTCTCCAAGACGTATATCTAGCTCCTCTATCTCACTGTTCTTCTGCTCCAAAGCAGTCTGTCGCTCAGCCAGCTGCCCCTCTAACTCCTCCACTCTATCCTGCAACTCTATGTTCCGATCATACACCTGCTCGTACATCTGAACACCCAAAGTAGATAGTGATATCCCCTCAGGGTCTTCCTCCTCCTCCTCCTCAGGATCCTCCTCAGGGTCCTCCTCAGGATCAGTCTCAGGCTCATACTCGTGACCTGTAACTGTAATCAATGGGGATGGCTCCCTCTGCACTAGCTGCTCATGAACTACGTGAATATCTCGGGGCTCCTCCTCCCTAGTCTGGCTGGGCTCACCTCTATCAGTCATCCTGACAACAAAGTTTTAAGTTTTAATTACTATTCGATAATACTCGCGAGCACATAAGTTTGTTATCAAATAAGCACATAGCACATAATCGGTTTATTGTCTTTTATGAATTTCTGTAATTCATTCCTTAGAACTCGATAAGAGTTTATCACCACTATATTCTCTATCTTCTAAAAGGCTACTACCCTAAGGTTTTCCCCACCTAAAGGTTCATAACCTACAGCTCTGATACCAACCTGTGACACCCCCAAATCCAGGTACTTAATTTCCACTGATTTGGTGTTCACTATAACATACATTCAAAACTAACTACCCAATAAAACAACAATTAAATAAACTTAAAGAAATATCTTCCCAAAATGGGTACATCACCAAACTATTTAACAATCAAATCCTAGGTTCTCTTAACCTTAATACATCAAATGCGGAATAAAACATAATTAAAACAAGTCTTGTTACAAATATCAATCAAATAAATAATAAATCTAGAACTATTTCTGCATCTTGCCCTTGCCCTTACCGGTGGACGGCTCGTCCTGCTTCTCGGGCTTAGCTGCAATGTTTAGTGCAAGAGTGAACAAACAATTGCTCACAAGTACGATAACAATAATATTTAAATAAAATGAATTTCAACTGAGGAATAACAGTTTTCTGAATCTCGGTCATTAAATGATCAAAGTCTAAAAGCTCGTTAGAAAGCTCGATTCAAGGAATAATAGATTTCAAAATATAGAAATTATATCTGAGGGTCACAAGACCTCGAACTATGTCCTAGGTTAACAAGTATTTCTACCGTAACCTTTAACAGTCATATAGACTATGGACCAACATCTCGTACTCAGGGGGATCAGCCCTTTGTACAATGTATTGTGCACAAACATTTTAACGCTGTCGCGTAAGTAATCCCCTATATTAGGGTTGTTCATCTCAGTTTATCGTCTGAATCCATACCAAAAAGGAAATTGGCTTGGAACAAGTATAGAAAACATTCTAAGTCTTTGAAACGCACATCAACTAAGGACTAGCTGAATCAATAAGGGTTTGCTAGTCTAATTCATCAATAGAGTTTGTTCAATAGAAACTATATTCGAAGTTTGAATAACAATCAATGATTGGAGTAAAGCTCAAGTATATAATCATGATAGTAACCTTGCTTGATTAACAATAAGCTAAGGTAAATATTCTTGCTCAATAAAAATAAACTTGCTTTAAATGAAATAACAAGTTTAAGATAAGAAAACTTGCTCAACATAAAATAATAAGTTGAGATAAGGAACTTGCCTCAAGCGTAGATTACAAATTTAAGTAATTCACGATCCTTAAACAACCTAAACATTTAATTATAATTAGTCACAAGATTAAAAGTATTCTAAGCTTGCTCTTTTATCAAAACATCTCATTTAGCAAACCATAATCAACAAGTTTCAACTATCTAGGAATTTCATTAATCACTTAATACTTTAATATAAATTTAATTATACATCATAACTTCCAAGAAAAGAAAATAATAATTTTAAAATTTTTTTTTTTAACAGTAGTGTTTCTCGCCGGGGCGAGAAAAAACTTAACAAAATCGTCGCCGGGGCGAGGATGTCGCCAGGGCGGCGTTATGCTTAACAATTTTGTCGCCGGGGCGACTCTGTCGCCGGGGCGAAGAAATCAGTTCATTTCTATCGCCGGGGCGATAGACTTGACTGTCGTCTTCCCCAGCTCGCGAACCAGTGAAAACTTAGGCCAAATTTGGCCAAAATTTTCTGAATTCTACCATCCAGTACACAAACTAGATATACCCAGACATCAAATATGTTAGAAAACAAGTATCCAACATGTTTCTAACTAATTTAACTATTATAAAACACATAATCAACTAATTTAAAACCAAAAATTCACTGTTAAACAATTTATTCATGCTTTGACCATTTTTATGAAATCAAACTCTGTAAATTCATTTTTCAACCAATTAAAACCATTCTTCTTGCATTATTCTTGTTTTTAATCACATAATCATAAACAATTATTAATTAACCAATTAATAATCAAATTGAATCATCAATTTTCATATATATATATATACAATTCATGAAATAAACTCTGTAAAACTAAGAATTCAATTCTAAAGCATATTTTCATGAATTAATACCTCTAAATTAATCTATTATCAACACATAATAATCTAACACATGCTTTCTAACATTTATCACCAAGTAATTCATATAGTTGGCACATAAATTTATATACAGTGAAATAAAAATCATATTCAGAGAAGTAAAATATTAAGGATATAATGAAGAACAAAACTAAAAGAATTATACCTTCAAGCTATATGATTCTTAGTTTAGCACTTTTCTTCCTCCTCTTTCTTAATTCTCTCTTTTCTCTCAACCCTCAATTTCACAGAGCTCTCTCTCAACTTTGTTCTTTCTTTCTCTCAAACTCTGTTCTTTCTCTTCTTTGTTTTCTTTTTACAACAGTCGTAAAATAAAACTGATGGAATAAAAACTGTTAATTTAAAATAATAAAACTGATACTTAATATAATAACGTATAATCTAACTTAATTCATCAGTTATAAAATTCAAAAGCCATAAGGCTATGTTTGGCAATTACTAATAAGAATAACCTATTATTCTTATGTCTTGTTTGGTAAAACACTATTAAAATAACCCATTATTTCCAAACAAAGATCATAGGGCCTTGTTTGGTAAAACTAAATTAAACACTTTTTTATTTATTTAAATAAACCAATATAACATATAGTTTAAAATGTCACACATTTAATTTAATTGAACTTATTATTGAATAAATTCAATTAAACCTTACTAACTCAAATAATAAATTTACTTAACCATTAACAATAATACCAAATGAATTATATTATTCAAATAAATTATTTATTAACATACATCATTTATTCAAATAATTCTTTTCATCATCTAATTTAATTAACAATTAAATTAGGATAATCATCACAAATCATATTCAAGTAACAATTAACACAATTAACTCAACATAAACTTATTTCACAATAGCTTAATAAATCATAAATTAACTCAATAAATTAACAAAAATATTTATACAATTCAATAAATATTTTTATTAATTCTCAAAATTGCATTCGTTACAATCACTTGTACTACTATCACTAGAGGAATTCCTATTGACAGGCGAGTAAAACTCCATTAGGTATTCCTTAGCGAGTCACGTTCAGTGAACTTATTCTCTAATAAGCACTTACATACTTGCTTTAGTGTCTCCACACAAATGATTATGAGATCAATCATCCTCTTCCTAAGAGCAAGCAACGTATGTACTAATCTATCCGGATTCACTAATCCCCAATTTAGTAATCCAACGATTAGGAACAATTTTAGTTTGTGAGCTATCTAGAATTTAGATCTCATTAGCATGATCACCATCATGATTCTAAAAGCATTGCTCAAAACTATGGGTTTATCACATTTAATATAACAGCACTATGTAGATAATATAAAATGCCTTTTAAGAAAATCAATTCCTTTATTAATAAATGAATAAGATTACAAAGTATATGCTACATCATATCAAATATGATTGACTTGTGTGCATACTACTATCATACTCGGGCCATTGTGGTGATGCAACAGTGATATTAGAGGCAGTGGCCTCACGTGATCTTTGGATATGGCATACTTTCTTTGGCCTTCCAGGTTCACTCAATGACATCAATGTTCTTGAACGTTCTCCTGTCTTTGCAGATGTTATTAATGGTCGTGCTCCGTCAGTGAACTTTGTCATCAATAATCATCAATACGATACAGGATATTATTTGGCAGATGGTATCTATCCAAAATGGTCAACTATTGCAAAAACAATCCAAATGCCACAAACTCAAAAGGTAAATTATGCAAGAGCTCAAGAGTCTGGACGGAAAGATGTGGAACGTGCCTTTGGAGTTCTCCAATCACGTTTTCATATAATTCAGCAACCTTGCAGGTATTTCAGGTTAACAACAATAAAGAATATCATGAAGGCATATATTATAATGCGTAACATGGTTGTAGAAGATGAGCGTGACCTATATAAGTCACTGGAGAAAGGTAATTATTATTTGTTTAAAGAAGTTTCTACTCCAATAGTAGATTGCGGGTATAAACACTTTGATTATAACCAATTCATTGTGGGACGTGAAAAGTTAAAAGATAAAATTATTCATCGTCGTCTTCGGGAAGACTTAATTGAGCATCTATGGGAGAGGCACAGAAATGTTGAGTAATATATGATTCTACTTATGTAATTAATGTCTAAGTTCTATCGTTTTGTTTGAATTTTCGAATGTAGTGTCAAGTATTTGTATTTTGTTTAAATATAATGTCAAGCATTTATATAATATCATAATAAAATTTCTTAAAGCAATTGTAGGTTAAAATAAGTCCAAAGCAATTGCAAAGTAAAATACGTCCAAAGAAACTTCAATTACCATAAGTCCAAAGCTAATTGCCAATTACAATAAATCCAAATAAACTTCAATTGCAGGTTACAATAAGTCCAAATAAACTTCAATTACCATGTCCAAACAAACTTTAAAAACTACAAGTCCAAAGATATTAAAATTTGAGCAAATCTAAAGAAACAGAAACAAACTACAATTGCTACAAGTCCATAGAAAGTTAGATAGGACAAGTATATCATCTACTTGTTAAACGCTCTTTCAAAGATCTTTGCTTGTTTCACTTCAATGTACTTTCGTTGCATCTCATTCAAACTAGACATGTCAATAGTCATAACCTTCTCCTCTTTATGCTCTCTATCAAGTTCAAGTTTCTCCCTCTTTAATTGTAGATATTCATCCATTTTTTCACTATCCTGAAAGATGATATCCATCTTCTGATCATGAAACTTTTGCATTAAATCTTGTGACTTTTTGAAATGAATTTTTGTTTGAGACTCTCCACTATCTTCCACCTTAATTTTTTTTGTTCTTCAGTCGCTCTTTTCCGGCCTTCTAACCAATTGGCTTTTCCATTTCTACATGACCAGAGGCACTCACATCGTCTCTTAAATGGATCGAATCTGATGCAGCTACGTTTCGACTCAAATTGGGGTGCACCACTTCTGTAATCTACTTTGGAGAATTCTTGAGCACTTGATAATAGTGTAAAAACTTGAAGACACCTCTTTCCTTCTCCTCAGTAGACCATGTTTTAATGGCTTGATTAAGCTATAAAAATATTGTGCAATATGTCAAAATAATAAATCTGAAACTATCACTTATATAGTAAAGCGATTATCATAATAAAGGCAATTTTACCTTGTCTTGGTTAGTCATTCCACTCAGATTCGCATACTCAATGCTCTGAACAATCCCAGAAAACTTCAAGCATTTAGTCCTGATAATATTGAATCGGTTGATTATTGATTTCTCTGGTCAATATGGATAGCTACTTGCATTCGACAAGTACTCTCTCCATACTCTAGTCCAATACTGTTCTTTTGTTTGGTCAGTTCCAATCACCACATCTTCACTAGTATGTGATGAGTGGATTTTATACCTCCGAATTAGGTCTTTTTAGACTTAATTATTGTGGTCTTTAAGTATTTTTAGTATTGTTTTATTTGTTTTTGTGTTTGTTTATTGTAGGATTGGAGCTGGAGGGGCAAAGGGTAAATTTGGAGCTTAAAGGGTTAAAATCAGACTTGGTGGCATTTTTGTAATTCTGAGGGCATGACCTAGTGCCAGAGGCGCTAGGATTAGTACTAAGGTAGCGCCAGAGGCGCTAGGGCACGAAAGTTGATGCTGAGTTGCGGCTGAAGGAGGAAAAAGAAGCCAATTTAGAAGAGGATTCAGACTTTTATTGATGAGATAGATAGAAGGAAACCTTAAGAAGGAATTTTGGGAGACTTTTATTTTAATTCTTCTACTTTTCTGGAGAGTTAGTTTTTTGGAGTTTTACTGTGGATTATTATTGTTCAAGTGTTGGATATTGATGTGGTTTGAACTTTACTTCGGATTTTTATTCAACAATTGGGTTTGATCAATCTACTTCTTCTTACTTCAATTGATTGTTTATTCTCCATGTTTAATTTAGATCCCATAATGGCTTTTGGTTCAGACATGAACTAATTTCCATTATGGGATTCTAACGAATTTTAATATGTAGTCTAATTATAAACTTGATTGTTAGATTGTTTTGCGTATCATAAGGAATTTCTATCTTGATTGTTTTGCATGTATGAATGCTTGATCACCATTCGTTTTTTAGTGCTTGTATGGAATTGAAAAATAACATATAAGTATGGATTGTAGTCATGATAGCTTGCTAATATGAGGCTTAATTGAATAGCTTAATGTTTTGTGAATCAGATAGAAATATATTGTTTCACCGTAAGAGTCAAAATAAGGGCTTGTGCTTTAAATCAGTATAATTGCAATTTCAAATAGAAATATAGTGATTTTGGTTATAGTGGTGATTACATGGTGTTTATTAATTATGGATATTATGTAAGTAGGTCATAAAACATTGACAAATGGTTATGTCTATTTTAGTGCCCTTGGCTACTTTTCTGTGATATGTGAACTTACTAGCATGATGGTGGTAATTAGATGAACTATTAAATGAAGTTAGGATCCCATTAATTCCAAGTTTGATATATTCCGTTATTATTTGCATCTTTAGTTGTTAATTGATTTAGAAATAATTTTGTCAACACAATCAAGTCATTAGTTTAGGCGAATAAATATAGTGATAGGACTGATGCATAGTAATTTAATTTAGCACTTTCTCTGTGGGACGATACTCTACTTCCTCTGTATTACTTGTTGGCCACGTATACTTGCGTGAGTTAGAGCTCTTTTACTAAAGATTAAAAAAGAGGCAACAAGTTTTTGGCGCCGTTGCCGGGGAAAGGCGTTTAGATTTTTATTATTATCATCAGTTTTAAGCTATATTGTTTGACTTAGACAAATCTAATCTTTTCTCATTTCTATTTTTGTTTTTGTTTTGGCTTCAGGTACTTGTAGAATTTTATGCACACACGATCATCCAACTCAGAATTGACACCGGCACAGGATAATATTGACGGCAGAGGTTGGAAAGCAAGAGTGCGTAGAAATTTACAAGCACAGTTGGAAGGAACTATTCCGAATATGGCGGAAGAGCGAAGAGAGGAGCATAAAGCTTTGCGGGACTATTCTATGCCGAATATTAATGAACTGCAGTCTAGCATAGTCACACCGGCAATAGTAGCAAATACCTTTGAGATAAAACTGGGAACCATTCAAATGGTGCAGAATTCGGTTCAGTTTGGGGGTGCTGCTACAGACGATCCTAATGAGCATCTATTGAGCTTCATTGAAATATGCGATACATTTAGGTACAATTGGGTGACGGAGGATGCTATCCGACTAAGACTATTTCCATTCTCATTAAGGGATAGAGCGAGAAGTTGGCTTCATTCTTTGCCTTCAGGATCAATTACTACATGGGAGGACCTAGCACAGAAGTTCTTAGCCAAGTTTTTCCCCATGGCGAAAACTGCGAAGATGAGGACAACAATCTCTCAGTTCGAGCAACAACAGGGTGAATCCTTATACGAGGCCTGGGATAGATATAAGGAGATGCTAAGGAAGTGTTCGCACCATGGGATGCTAGATTGGATGGTGATCAACACATTTTATAATGGATTGGGATGGCAGTCGAGACAGATGGTAGATGCAGCTGCAGGTGGAGTTTTAGGGGCGAAGAGCTATGACGAAGCTTATAACCTTATTGAGACTATGGCAGCGAATGATTTTCAAAACCCTACAGCCAGAATGTCACAGCCCAGAGTTGCAGGTTTGTTGGAAGTGGATGCTATTACTCAGTTGTCAGCACAGATGGCGGCTATGGCGAAGAAAATAGAGTCGTTGTCAGAAAGCAAAGTCAAGTCAGTTGCCTTCATATGCGAGATTTGTGCGGGGTCACACTCAGCAGATCAATGTGCTATCAGCTCGGAGTCGGTGCAGTATGTGAACAGTTATAGGAAAGACCAAGGACAGTTTCAGAACACATACAACCACAACAACCGCAATCATCCAAACTTTAGTTGGTTAAATAATCAAGGAAATCAGCAACAACAGTTTCAGCAGAATCAACAGTTTCCATCTCAGCCAGCGCAGTAACAGTTTGCTCCACGACCACCTTTTCCACCGGGATTTTCTCAACAACATCAACATCAGACTCCAAATGCACCTCAGCAAGAAAAGAAATCAGAAATGGAGGAGATGATGTTAAAGTACATGGCAAATACGGAGGTGATGATCAAAAGCCAGGCAGTGGCTATTAAAAATCTGGAAACTCAAATGGGGCAAATGGCGACTATGCTTAACAACAGGCCCCATGGTTCATTGCCAAGTAACACAGAGGCAAATCCACGAAGAGAGGGTAAAGAACAGTGTCAGGCTATAACACTAAGATCGGGAAAGCAATATGCAAGAACTATACCTGGCACTGTAGCACCTAGTTTACAAGGGGATGACACTGGGGTTGAAACTGAGAAAGAAATTGAGGCTGATCAGAAAAAGAAGAAGGATGAGTCCGAGTCGCAGCAAGTGGAGAAGGAGAAAGCGAGTTCAGATAAGAAGCCCGTGAATACAGTACCACAAGTTCACCCTCAGGTTCCGTATCCGCAAAGATTGAACAAACAGAGGGAAGATAAACACTTCAGTAAGTTTTTGGAGGTTTTTAAGAAACTGCAGATCAACATACCCTTCGCGGAGGCATTGGAACAAATGCCAAGTTATGCAAAGTTCATGAAGGGTATACTGTCAAGGAAGAGAAGGTTAGTCGAATTTGAGACAGTGGCCTTGACGGAGGAATGCAGTACAGTGCTTCAGCGTAAACTACCTCCAAAGCTGAAAGATCCGGGCAGTTTCACAATTCCATGTACGATCGGAAAAATGAACTTCACTAAATGTTTGTGTGATCTTGGGGCAAGTATCAACCTGATGCCTTTGTCTGTATTTAGTCAGTTGGGATTGCCGGAGCCAAGGCCAACAAATATTTCCTTGCAGTTAGCTGACAGATCTATCACGTATCCACGGGGGATAGTGGAGGACGTACTGGTGAAAGTGGACAAATTTATCTTTCCGGCGGACTTCATCATCTTGGACTATGAGGAGGACAAGAGTATACCAATCATATTGGGGAGACCATTCCTAGCTACGGGGAGAACTTTGATAGACGTGCAGAAAGGGGAGCTTACAATGCGGGTACATGATCAGGAGGTGAAGTTTAATGTTTTCAAGGCAATGAAGCTCCCAACCGATGAAGAGGAATGCTTCAGAGTTGACTTGGTGGATAGTATAGTGCATGATGAAGTTGAGAGTTTATTGGAATATGAACCACTGCAGAGAGTGATTGCTGAAGATTCAGATTTGGAGGATGAAGAATATGCAGAACTTGTGCAATATCTGGATACTACCCCCAAATTCAGAAAATTCAGATCACCTGTAGAGCCACTTACGAAAGCTGGAGAGATGTCGGTAAAGTTGAAACCATCTCTTGAGACACCTCCCGAACTTGAATTAAAACCACTTCCAGATCATCTCAGGTACGTATTTTTAATTAAAGATTCAAAGCTACCTGTAATTATTTCTTCGGCACTAACATCTTTTCAGGAGGAAAAACTGCTACGAGTGCTTAGAGAGTTCCAATCAGCTATTGGATGGACCATAGCAGATATCAAGGGAATAAGCCCTTCGTTTTGCATGCATAAGATCCTGCTGGAAGATGGTAGCAAGCCAACGGTTGAGCAACAAAGAAGGCTCAATCCTATAATGAAAGAAGTGGTCAAGAAAGAGATACTGAAACGGGTTGACGCGGGAATAATCTACCCAATTTCGGACAGTTCATGGGTGAGCCCCGTGCAGTGCGTACCAAAGAAGGGTGGAATGACCGTTGTCACTAATGAGAACAATGAGCTGGTCCCAACGCGAACCGTAACAGGGTGGAGAATCTGCATGGACTACCGCAAGCTTAACAAAGCTACAAGGAAGGACCATTTTCCACTTCCGTTTATCGATCAGATGTTGGACAGACTGGCGGGTCATGAGTATTATTGCCTTCTGGACGGATATTCAGGCTACAATCAGATTATGATAGCTCCAGAAGACCAAGAAAAGACTACTTTTACATGTCCATACGACACTTTTGCCTTCAGAAGGATGTCTTTCGGGTTGTCCAATGCTCCAGCCACCTTTCAGAGATGTATGACCACAATTTTTTCAGACATGGTCGAACAGAATGTTGAGGTATTCATGGACGATTTCTCGGTATTTGGTGATTCTTTCGATTTATGCCTTGAAAATTTGGTGATGGTCTTAAAGAGATGTGTTGAAACAAATCTAGTACTGAATTGGGAGAAGTACCATTTTATGGTACAAGAAGGAGTCATACTGGGGCACAAAGTTTCAAATAAAGGAATTGAGGTGGATAGGGCAAAGCTGAAAACTATTGAGAATTTACCTCCACCTACGTCAGTAAAAGGTGTCCGCAGTTTTCTTGGACATGCCGGCTTCTACAGCAGATTCATCAAGGACTTCTCCAAGATAACTAACCCATTGTGCAGTTTATTGGAGAAGGATGCACAGTTTAACTTCGACGAGGCTTGCATGAGGGCATTTGAGCACTTAAAGAGTAAATTAACTTCAGCGCCAGTTATCACAGCACCAGATTGGGCATTGTCGTTTGAGCTGATGTGTGATGCCAGTGATTACGCAGTAGGGGCTGTTTTGGGGCAAAGGAAGGAGAAGATGTTTCATGTGATATACTATGCCAGCGAGACCCTTACAGATGCATAGTTAAATTACACCACCACAGAAAAAGAGTTATTGGCAGTGGTGTATGCCTTTGATAAATTTCGGTCATATCTGATAGGCACAAAGGTGATAGTGTACACGGATTAAGGTGATCCAGAATGATTCAGAAAGAGGAAGAGTAGACCTACAACTTTTATTTACTGAGCTTGGAGAGTTAAGGTCAGGATGAATCTCAAAATTGGGCATCTTTAGCACTGTTGGCGATCGTAGAGCTGAAAGGTCGTAGAGTGCAAAATTTGGCTAAGTATAAAAACGTAGAGTAACTTTCAGCCTGAACATCACTTAGTAATTCGGGCATAACTTTCTCATACGAACTCGGATTGAGATGATCCAGGATGATTCAGAAAGAGGAAGAGTAGACCTAGAACTTTCATTTGCTGAGCTTTGAGAGTTAAGGTCGAGATGAATCTCAAAATTGAGCATCTTTATCACTGTTGGCGATCTTAGGGAGTAAGGGTCGTAGACTCGAAATTTGGCTAAGTATGAAATCGTAGGGAGTAAGGGTCGTAGAGCTGAAATTTGGCTAAGTATGAAATCGTAGGGAGTAAGGGTCGTAGAGCTGAAATTTGGCTAAGTGTAAAATCGTAGGGACTAGTCAGACTCAACCCCATTTAGTAAAATGGGCATAACTTTCTCATACGAACTCGGATTGAGATGATCCAAGATGATTCGGAAAGAGGAAGAGTAGACCTACAACTTCCATTAATTAGGATGGAGATTTCATGCCTGGTTCAAATTCGAATTTGGGCAATTTGGTGACGTTGTGCATGTCGCTTAAATGTTTAAGTATGAAAGTTTGGTGTATGGGCGTGCAAGCGTCGTAACGTTATAACTAGTATGCTTAGCCTTGCTTGGTATTATGTTTCTAATATGTATATAACCTTATGGGTAGTGTAAACCAATATTTCATATTCATTATGTGACTAATTGTAGTATGTTTATGTGCACATATGTGTGTAGGATAATTGAAGAGCGTGTGTTGTATTATTGTAGCAGACGCATCAGGCAAGTTCTTCTTACTCAATTTACATTTGAGCAAGTTCCCTTACCTTACTAAAGATTATATTTGCGCAAGTATTATATCTTGTTGCAAGTTCCTTAACTTCATTCTTTCTATATATCGAATGCAAGTTCTTCTTTAACCCTTGTCTAACTCTTGTGTCGGACAAGTTTCTGAACTTTACTCAAGATTATATTTGAGCAGTACTCTATATTATTGTACTTTTCCCAACTCATACTAGAGTTATTACTTTCAAGTTATACTAGCAGATTAATTATTGCCAATTACTCCACATCAAAGACAATTATTGACATTCGCACCTTGTGCCTTTGAATTCATGAATTGTTGTCGGATTATGAAATGTTTAAGTTCTTCATTCATGAACTGTTTAATAAATAGTCTACGCCATTTGTTTCGGCTTGACATATGCAGGTTAATATCTTTTTAAAAGCTATCCAAACCAGTAGTTGGTACGGATTCTTGGACTGAGAGAGCAACCCTTATTAGGGGATTATAATGTGTCAGTTATTCGATACAGTCAGAGTTAAATGTTATGCATATACATAGGTACGAGAGGCTGATCCCCTCGAGTATTACTGACGGGCCAAGCGTTTAAAGGGGTCAGTTGAATGACTGATACTTTGGCCAAAATTTCATGGTCTATTGGACCACTCAGCAGTAAATAATCAATATTCATTTCTCCATTTGGACTTTGATTATATTGTCAGTTATTTTCTTCAATGTTCTTAAATTGTTGAACCATGCGATTATTATTCTCATTCATTCATGATATATCTCTATTATTCATTTAAAACTCGTTGAGCAAACTCGTTGCTCACCCTTGCTATATCATGAACCCATTGCAGTTAAGCCGGAGAGTTCCAAAGCGGACAAAGGCAAAGGAAAGCTTAAGGAATAGTTATATGTACTATCCCGTTATGTAATCGTGGAATCGTTTTGTATTGTAATGTATTCTATGATGTATTTGATTAAGGTTATAGACCTTGGGACCGTAGTAAACCTTTTGTAATGAACAATATATGTTTATTTATTCCGCATTAGTTATCATATGTTGTTTAGAGGTGTATGGATGTATTTTATCGTGAACACCAAATTCGAGGTATTGGTACCTGAATTTGGGGGGTGTCACATAATTAAAGTCACTATTGTAATAGATAGGTGATGTAATATGCATTACTTCTATGATATGATGATATAAAGGTCTTAGAACCTGGTTGTAAAAGAAATATGATGTAATAATATAGTAATTACATTTATGTTATTAAGATTATGTTGAAGAATAGTACCGTAATGCACCGAACTCGCGTTTGAAGGTATACCCAGATTTAGGGGTGTTACAAGAGTTATGGCTTTCGGAAGAAGTATAGCCAAAACTGCCAAAAGTAGAAAAAATCAGTCAACAATGACTACTTGGGCCACTGTTACGGCCTGTTATAGAGTCTGGAAAAATTTTCCACTCAGGGGAACTTGTAGAGTGTGTTACAAGCTCGAAAATAATATAAGAACGGACTAATTCCGATTTAAAATGAACAAGTTACGAAGTCGCAAAGTAGGTATGAGAAAACTGTTAGCAGCCTAGTTGTTGTCCTCATTCGCAGTGAGTTTTGTTAGTAAACAGACAGGTGACATGTTGTCTGGATTGAAATGAAAATTTTAATCTAAAGTAGACGGGTGCGTACTGTCTGAATTAGAAGGAAAGACTTAGTCCTAAGCAGACAGGTCTCAACTGTCTAGATAACAACAAAAATAGAATTTGACCTAAGTAGACAGGTCTCAACTGTCTAGATAACAACAAAAATAGAATTTAACCTAGAAGCAGACAGGTTCTACCTGTCTTATTTAGGCCTGTAACGCAGAATTTAAAAGTTTGGACGCGTTAACTAAATTTATAAAACGCAGACAACCTAAACTGAAGAATAATGTAACATGAACTAATATATGGAGTCTTTACGTGACTAATTGGTATGTTATTGTTAATTAAATGTGTAGGATATTTTGAGGGACGATTAACGTCAAGTTTAAAGCACGCGGAAGGCAAGTTTCCTAACCTGTACAAAATTCATATTTGTGCAAGTTTTCTATGTTATGCAAGTGTTCTAACCTTGTACTATATTTTCATGTGCAAGTATCCTAACTTGTTGTAAGTTTCTAACTTGTGAAATGTTTTATATTGTACAAGTTGTCTATATTTTTGCAAGCTTTCTAATCTTGTACATTGATCATCGTGTGCAAGTTTTTACATTGATTCAACTTCGTTTTTGTGAATGCCTTGAGACGTTAAAATATTCAAATTTACTCAATGTTTATATATTATGTAAATTCTAGACTTATACAAATCTTTTAGCATTTGCACAAGTTTTTCAGCTTACATAAATTGTTCAAACTTTAATGTTATATATTCCCAAACTATTTAAGATGTACGTCAATGTCGTTTGTTCCGGCTAGACAAAGATTTAAATATTTTGTCGATTTTACAATAAATCTTTGAAATATTATTGATATAGGTAGAGCTTTCCAACTGAATTATTTTAGTTTGGACTCAAGTCTGAGTATGAACTTCCCTTATTTAGGAAAATTTTATGCGCCAAAGGTGGTCATGATGAACGCAAATGTTGTTCCCACACGTAGTGTTGATCAACGCAGGGTACAAAGGGCTGATCACCCAACGTGCCCGTAAGCTAACCGGTTCATAGTTGAATTACTACAGAACCTTTACGAAAATAAAAATGTTCACAGTCTTTCGACCACTAAGCATATATAGTCAGTATGTCATGTCAAAAATTCGAAACAGTAGATCTTGTTATTCAGATTGATTCATAGTCTCTTCACAGCTATTGTTCAGTTGTAGAAGTGTTATATAGATGAAGCCTTGATTCTTGATTTTGATGTTCTTTCAACTGCTTATACTTGCTGAGCTTTGTAGCTCATTCTTGCTTTAAATTTAATAATTTCAGCGAAGTCCGAACGTATTGAAGGATCTGGTAAGGACAAAGGAAAGGAAATGGCACACGAGTAGTGTTGTAGCGCTATTTATAATAGTAAGGAGTATTTGTAATATTATTTTACATATCACCATGTATGAACATTTTAAGGTCAGAGAACCTGGGATTTAGAGTAAGATGGTTTGTAATAATTTAGTAATTATATTCTATCTTTAAGATTATGTTGAATGGGTAGTACCGTGATGTACCAGACCCGTGTTTGAAGGTAGACCCGAATTTGGGGGCGTCACAATATGTATATTCCTTTTTACCTCATTCCACAATAATTAAAATGGAACAACTAAATATTAAATAAAATAATAAAAAGAATTTATACACTGAATTTTCATGAAATTCAAATAAAATATCACATAGGATTTTTCCATGACATTACACCACCTCCTAGAAAAATTAGTTAATTCCACATATTACTTTCTTTCAATTATGAATAAATAACTTTTTTTATTCATAATGTCTCATAACATTCTTAGTTAGAGCCTTTTATCTTAAAAGTTTCTCTTCACAATTATCATATACCCTATAGGTTCCTTATAGCACATAGATTAAAAAAAATTAATCCTCTTTTTACACATTTCCTTTAACAAACTAGGTTTAAATATCTAACCCTTATTTAATCATTTAATATTTCCTTTAAAAGAATTATTGCTAATATTCGGGATATCACATGAACGCTAAACAAAAGGAAGAGTTGGTAAAGCTACTATGAGAGTATGGGATGTGTTTGCTTGGAACTATAATGAGATGCCCAGGATTGACAAGGAGTTGGTAGAGCATAATCTCAACATAAGCCCGGGAGCTAAATCAGTAAAGCAACCGCCTCACACTTATTCACAAAAAGTCAAAACACAAATAAAGAAAGAGATCAAGAAGTTGCTGGAAGTAGGATTCATCAAGCCAATTCAATATCCAATATGGTTATCCAGTATTGTACTAGTAAAGAAATCTAATGGGTAGTTGCGAATATGTGTGGATTTTAGGGACTTGAACAAGGCATGCCCAAAGGATATGTACCCACTACCCAACATAGACACTTTGGTCGATGCAACGGCCAATCATGAGGTGATGTTATTCATGGATGGGGTTCGTGGGCTATAATCAGATAAAGATGTCCTTAGAAGATGCAAAGATGACAGCCTTTCGTACCCCGTTTGGGAATTTTTACTATGCAGTAATATCATTCAGGTTGAAGAATACAGTAGCAACTTACTAGCAGGCAATGCACGCCATCTTTCATGATATGATTCATGACACGGTAGAGGACCTCGTGGATGACATAGTGGTAAAATCTAAAAAGGAGGCAACCCATGTAAAGGATTCTGAGAAAGGTGTTTGAACGTTGTCGAAGGTACAAGCTGAAGATGAATCTGAAAATTTACGCCTTTGGGATGACAACTAAAATTTTTTTGGGCTTCTTGGTGCACAACAGAGGCTTGGAGGTAGACCCAAACAAGGTGAAGGCTATCATAAAGATGCCCTCATAAAAAACGCAAAAACAGTTGAAGAGCTTTCTAGGGAAGGTTTCCTACTTGAGGAGATTCATGCCAGCATTGGCAAAAGTCACGGAACCTTTCAGAAAGTTACTAAAGGGAAAGACAAAATGAGACTGGGGGAAAGACCAGCAACAAGCCTTCGAGAAAGTAAAAGAGATTTTAGCCTCAGCAAAAATGATGATAGTACCACAGATATGGATACCATTACAACTGTATATCACATCTACCACAAAGTGTGTAGGAGAATTGATCACACAAGAGGTAGATGGGGAAGAAAAACATGTGTACCACGTCAGCCGAATAATTAGAGGACCAGAGACCAGGTACTCGTAGTTGGAAAGATATTGCTTGGCACTGGTGTTTATCGTACAAAAAATGCAACATTATTTTCTGGCACATGAAGTGAAGTTGCAACGAGAACTGACCCGATCAAATACTTGTTGACTAGGCCAGCACTGGTAAGAAGACTTTCAAGGTGGATGATGATCCTTTTAGAGTATGACATTAAGTGTGTAACACCAAAGGCAATCAGATGTTAGGCTTTGGTATACCTACTCGCTCAATTTCAAAATGGAGAATATAAACCTCCCTCTGAGGATCTTCTAGGGGAGAAGTGAAAACAATTGACGTAGTGGATGAGGAATCAGAATGGTGGAGTTTGGCCTTTGACGGGTCCTCCGTAGATTGGAAAGGAGGAGCAGGTGTGGTGTTAACCACCAAAGAAGAAAAGGAAGTGGCCTTATCATACAAACTAGATTTCCTTTGCACGAATAATGAAGCAGAATATGAGGCGTTCATATTATGATTATTGGTGGCTAGAGAATTGGGAGCCAAACGTCTCAAAGTAAAGGGAGATTCAAATATGATAGTACAACAAGTAAGAGGTCAATTCGCAGTAAAGGAACCTATCTTGGCACCATATCGAACCATATCACAAAAAGTGATGGAAGCCTTCAATAAGGTGGTGATTGAGTACGTGCCAAAAGGATAGAATAGACAACTTGATGAATTAGCCACAGTAGCATCTAGAGTGAATGTCAAAGGAGAAGACTTGGATATGAAGATGATTAAAAGAACCCTCCCAACCACGATGCTGGAATTATTCCCCAAAGATCTGACGAATGATTGGAGACATGGCATTTCTCATCAATTGAAAACAAAGGAAGGTAACATATCACCTGTAGAGCTTCAGAAATACAACATTATTAAAAGGGTCTTGTACTACAAGGAAGCAAATGGTGTATTGACAAGATGCTTAGGGTGGCACGAAGCAAATAACGTATTATATCAGGTATATGAAGAAAACTGTGGATTGGTAGATATCAAGCTATATCGGAGGTTACAACGTCAAGGGTATTATTGGCCCGAAATGAAGAAAGAAGCAGATGCACTTCAACGACAATGTCTTTCGTGCCAAGAATACCCTGGGGAGGAGGAATGCACCTTCATTGATGACATAGCGGATTGGCGAATCCCATATGTGGAGTTTTTACAAAGCGACAATCTCCCTGTCAAAAAAAAGGATGCAATTACCATAAAGAAGAAATCACAACGATTTTTCTTACAAAACGGAGAGTTGTTTTGAAGAGGGTTCAACAGGAAAGCCCTTATGGTATCTGGAATCAGGTGAGGCCAATGATTTGGTCTTCCAAATGCACAAAGATGAACACCAAAGGGAAGAAAAGTTGTACAAACAACTGATTGATCATGGTTACTATTGGCCTAAAATGGAAGGAGATTCTTTAGAGTTTGTCAAGAAGTGCCACGTTTGCCAAATATATGGGAACTTGATTTACACCCCCGTCGTGGATTTACGGACCTTAGCAACACCGTGGCCTTTTCATACGTGGGGAATGGATCTTATAGGTCCTATTTATCCCAATTCCAAGGGTGCCAACATCTGGATCTTGACCGCCACTGAGATGTACACAAAGTGGGTGGAAGTAATACCCTTGAAAAGGGCTATGGGGCCCAACAGTGGAAAATTTCATGAAAGAACACATTGTTTGTCGTTTCGGGATCCCAAAAATCATCTTGTTAGATAACGGAACTCCCTTCATCAATAGGGACGTCAAGAATTCGATGGATAGATACAGGGTGAAGCACTATAAATTGTCACCTTACTACCCGAAAGCCAATGGACAAGTAGAGGCCACGAACAAAACTTTGATCAAGATTCTCTCAAAAACCCTGGATGATCACCCGAAGACATGGGCAGAACAGCTACCAATAGCATTGTTGGCTTATCGAACTTCAAAAAGAAAACTTTCAGCTGAAACCCTATACGTTTTAGTATATGGTGAAGAAGTTTGCTCGCCCACAGTAATAAAAATCCTTTCGGCCAGGATGAGACTTCGAAGCTTAGTCGAGGAAGCAGACAGATCGGCTGCTTTAGAGGCCTTAGTCGACTTCTGAGACAAAGCAAAAGAAAAGCTGGAACGGTACCATAAAAAGCTGCGATGATAATATAATATTGTAGTGGTACCACGACAAATTTTGGTGGGGAACTTGGTGCTCAAGACAACGAATCAAGTCATGAGGAGAACACTAACAACAAAAATTTTTTCGAAGGCTCATATAGGGTACGAGAGATCTCCGAAAACGGGTATTACAAAATATCTCATGTGGGATCAGATGTTATCTCGAGACCACTTGTCTAGAAAAGGGTAAAGAAATATTACACATGATATAGTCATCACAAAAGTTACACTTTCAACTTCAAAAGTGATCGAGGCACCTGACTTTAAGTCCTCGGACCCGATAAGTTACACTTTCAACTTTAAAAGTGATTGAAGCACCTGAGTATAGCTCCTCAAACCCTAGAAAGTTACACTTTATCTCTAAAAGTGGCATACATTATGCTTGTGACACCCCCAAATCCGGGTACTTCGTTTCCTCAGGATTTGGTGTTCACTATCCAAATACATCACATCACATCTAACTACCCATTCAAATATAAATGAAAACTCTTAATTAAAATAGAAATCTCCCATTAAAGGGTTACAACATCTTTAACAAATAAATCTCAGGTCATCTAACCTTAAATAAACATCAATGCGGAAACATAACTTAATTCTATTACATAAACATCATTTAAACAAATACAACAAGTCTTCATCACTTGTTTACTTTTCCTTTGCCCTTACTAGTGGATGGCTCATCAGTTCTTTCAATTTTAGCTGCAATGTTATTATGCAAGGGTGAGCAACAATTGCCCAGCAAGTAACACAACAAAAATAATAATAACATGCGAATAATCAATGGATATCGGATAATCGAATTCTCGACTTTTGAATCAAGACTAGAATATAAGAATCAAAAGAACATCTGAAGGTCACAAGACCACGAACTATGTCCCAGGTTATCAAGTATTTCTACTTTAAACCTTTAATAGTCATAAGACTATATGGACCTTACTTCTCGTACTTAGGGGGATCAGCCCTTTGTACCATGTATGTGCACAACATCTAAACGCTAAAACGTAAAATAATCCCCTATATAAGGGTTGTTTATCTCAGTTTGACATCAGAGTCCGTCCCAAAAGAAGTTTGGTTTGGATTGACTTCAATAACGTTTCTAGAATTTAGAACGCTCATCAACTATGGACTAGTCGAATTAATAAGGGTTTGCTAGTCAATCAAGGTTCAATAAAATGTAATTTACATTCGAGAATCAAGGACTGAATCTCACAAAATATACAATTGAATAAATTCTGTATAACTGAAGTATTACAAAGAGGAATAAGAATAACGCATTTGAATTCATGAACTTGGACGATTTATGGTAAAGAACTTGCTCAATGAAAAATAGAGGTAATAGACTTGGTCAATATAAGAGTGAAGTTTAGAAAACTTGCGTAAAATGAATAAGTAAGGATAAAATACTTGCCTCGTGCGTAGACTATAAATTAAAATTTCACGTTCTTTAATCGACCTATACATTCGATTTATAAAGCAGTAACAATAGTTAGTTACAGTATTATAAACACTTCAAGATTCATTCTCATCAAATTTTTATTTTATATCTGATAATCAATGGGTATATGCTTACCACCCATCACAGTATCTTAATCTTCATTTCATACATTAGTCTAAGCTTTAGATATGTCTACGATAACATAACATGATCACAAAGAAAGAAGAAAATTTTTACTCTCTTATTTTTACTCTATTTTTTTTTTGTTTCCACCGCCGGGACGGTGGGTTTCTTCACAAAAGTCTCGCGGGGGCGAGCTTACCGTCGGGGCGACAGTTGCAGTTCATTTTGGGCGCCGGGGCGACCAAACTAGTTCATTTCTACCGCGGGGGCGGTGACACCGCTGGGGCGACAATCCTAAAGTAATTCCACTGTTGGGGCGGTGGACTCGAAACCCAGTTCCTGCAGTTCGTGAAGAATACAGAAAAATGCCAAAATTGGCCAAAGTTTTTCATCAAATGACAAATTTAAGTCTACCCATTCATCATATGTGTTATAAAATCAAAACCCATTACATACACAACGATTTCAACATTATAGACAATCTAGACAACCAAATAAAGGCTAAAAATCCACTGTTCATGTTTTGTATTTACATATTGATATAGTTAATGTAATTAAACACTGTGAATTCGTTTCTTAACCAAATTAATCCGTTAAAGTCTTGTTTTCTTCGTTTTTACATGCATAAACATAATCAATTATCAATTTAACCAATTAACATGCAAAACAAGCATCAATTTCATACATTTAAGCCATATTCGTATATAACTACATTGTAAATTCCAGAACTCTAACATAAACATGATTTCATGGATTTAATTACTCTAAATCACATATAAATCATATAAAATACATTTATTCATGCTTACAAACATCTAACGTCAATTTTATTAAAAATTTAACCATAGAATTTAATTTACAGAAAACTCAAAACGTACATTCATGGAGAAATTAAAGAAGAACATAATCAAAGACTTTAATTTAAGAATTACCTTTGATAAGATACTAGATTATGCAATAAAGATGAAAGGATTTCCTTCTTCAATTCCCTCAAAACTCTCTCTTTTTCTCTCTGCATAAACGTTTAGAAACTGATGAACAATAATGCGTATAATAGTAATACATGAAATTAAATGGCAGAACATGGTGTCAGTTAATAACTGGCACCAACTCCCAATAAGGCCTCGTTTGGCTACTCATTTATTCCTCCTTTCTAATTTATTTTAATAAATTACTTATTATATAGTTAATGTCACATATTTAATCAATTGCATAATCTCATTTAAATCAATTAAATAAAATAGAATAATTCTACATTAAATCACATAGTCATATAAATAAAATTCTCATTTATTAAATATGACAAATTATTCAATCTCTAATTAATTATTAAATAAATTAGAAATAACATTATTCTTATTTAAATAATGCATTTAATCAAATAAACTCAATTAAACACATACTTTGAATATAAAAATTCTCCACATCAATTCAACTAATGTAACATATATAATTAAATTAATCTGCCACAAATTCATCAATTAATTATTTAATTCAATAATTAAATCATCGAAAAATATTTATTTAATTCAATAAATATTTAAATTAAATTACAAAATTCTCGTTCGTCACATCTTTTCCCCCTTAAAAGGATTATGTCCCCAGAATCACGACTCAATTAATTCGTCATGTTATATTCTCCTCCCCCCCCCCCTTACAAAGATTTTGTCCCCATAATCGCTACACATAGATTAAGCAAATAACTGTGGATAATTTCTCATCATCTGATCTTGGAGTTCCCACGTTGCTTCTTCAGCGTTGTAGTTCCTCTAGATCACCTTAACAGAAAGTATAATTTTATTTCTTAGCACTTGCTCTTTCCTGTCAACTATCTGAACAGGCTCTTCTTCATAAGATAAATCTTTCTCAACTTGTAGGGGTTCATATTCTATAACATGCTTGTAGTCGGGTTTGTATGGTCGTAACACCGAGATATGAAAGACATTGTGGATGTGTTCCAGCGCTGGAGGTAAAGCTACCTCATATGCGACCTCACCAACTCTTCTTAACACTTCAAAGGGTCCAATGAACCTTGGGCTCAGTTTTCCCTTCTTACCAAAACGAATCTTCCCTTTCCAGGGAGATACTTTCAAGAAAACGTAGCTACCAGACTCAAAATCTCGATTCTTACGATGTTGATCGGCATATTTCTTCTATCTATCCTGAGCTGCTATCAATCTTGCCCTGATCACTTTGACGATTTTTGCGGTCTGTTGTACCAGTTCTGGTCCTAGCAATTGACGTTCGCCAACTTCATCCCAGCATAATGGAGTTCTGCACTTTCTGCCGTATAACGCTTTGTAAGGCGGCATGCCAATACTTGCGTGGTAACTCTTATTGTAAGCAAATTCCACCAACGGTAGATGATCATCCCAATTTCCCTTGAAATCCATGATGCAAGCTCTTAACATATCCTCCAATGTTTGAATCGTTTTTTCACTCTATCCGTCGGTCTGTGGATGGTATGTCATACTCATACGTAACTGCGTTCTCCCACGCACTCTTGTAGTCGTTTCTAGAAGTTTGATGTGAAGCACGGATCCCTATCTGAGACGATAGATATTGGAACACCATGCCTCGAAACAATCTCCTTTACATATAACTTCGCTAACTGATCTAAGTTGAATCTAATTTTGATAGGTAAGAAGTGTGTTGATTTTGTCAGTCGATCTACGATAACCCATACTGCGTTGAAACCTTTCTAAGTTGTCGGAAGACCTACTACGAAATCGATGGTGATGTGCTCCCATTTCCATTCTGGGATTTCTAACGGTTGTAATAGCCCACTTGGCCTCTGATGTTCTGTTTTAACTTTCTGACATGTCAAACACTTGGCTACATAATCGGTAACGTCTCTCTTCCTATTCGGCCACCAAAAATGATGTCGAAGATCTTGGTACATCTTCGTACTACCCGGATGAATCGAATATCCTGAATTATGAGCCTAGCTTAAAATTTCCTCCTTAACCCCTTGTACTGGCGGAACCCAAATTCTTCCCTCGAATCTCAATACGCCTTCGTTATCTACTTTGAATTTCACTTCATCACCTCCAGATATTCTTTTCCTGATTCTCTCACATTCTTTGTCCTGAATTTGTGCTTCCTTGACCTTATCCACCAAAGTTAAACCGATTCTCAATTGAAATAATTTTTCGTCACACTCCTCTGGAAATTTTACCTCCAACTCTAGTTTCTTCATTGCTATAATTAGCTCCTCTTGAGCGGTAATCATAGACAATTTCTCCCGACCCTTTCTGCTTAAGGCGTCGGCCACAACGTTCACTTTACCCGGATGGTATAAAATTTCGCAGTCGTAATCTTTTATCAATTCCAACCATCTCCTCTGACGCATGTTCAGATCCTTCTGTGTAAAAATATATTTCAGACTCTTCTGGTCTGTATATATTTCACACTTCTCCCCGTAAAGATAGTGCCTCCATATCTTCAAAGCAAACACTACCGCAGCCAATTCCAAATCATGGGTAGGATACCCCTTCTCATAGTCCTTTAATTGTCGTGACGCATACGCAATGACCTTACCGTTCTGCATAAGCACACAGCCTAGTCCTTTATGCAATGCATCACTGTACACCACAAAATTTCTTGTGCTATCCGGTAGAGACAACACAGGCATCGTACTCAACCTCTTCTTTAATTCTTCGAAACTTTCTTCACACTTCTCCGTCCAAACGAACTTCACCGCCTTCCTAGTCAATTTCGTTAATGGAGTTGCGATTTTGGAAAAACCCTGAATGAATCTTCTGTAGTAACCTGCCAATCCGAGGAAACTCCTTACTTCCGATGGTGTTTTCGGCTGATCCCAGTTAAGCACTGCTTCAACCTTTGACGAATCCACCGAAATCCCATCCTTGTCAATCACATGTCCAAGAAATTGCACTCGCTCTATCCAGAATTCACATTTTGAAAATTTAGCGTACAACTTCTCTCTTCTTAATGCTTCTAATGTCGCCTTCAATTGTTTTGTATGCTCTTCCTTGGTTTTGGAATAAATTAGAATATTGTCAATGAATACTACTACAAACTTGTCCAAAATGGCTTAAACACCCTGTTCATTAAGTCCATGAACGCTGCAGGAGCATTCGTTAGACCAAATAACATCACCAGGAACTCGTAGTGACCATAACGAGTCCTGAACGCTGTCTTCGGTACATCTTTCTTCCTCACATTCAACTGATGATAACCACTCCTCAAATCTATCTTTGAGAAATACCTAGCTCCTTTCAATTGATCAAACAAGTCGTCGATTCTTGGCAACGGGTATTTATTCTTAATCGTGACCTTGTTCAACTCTCTATAATCAATGCAAAGTCGCATCGATCCGTCCTTCTTTTTAATAAATAACAACACCGGTGCTCCCCACGGCGATATGCTCGGCTGAATATACTTCTTATCTAAAAGTTCTTGCAGTTGTGCCATTAATTCTTTCATCTCTACTGGGGCTATACGGTACGGAGCCTTCGATATCGGGGTAGTTCCTGGTGCCAAATCGATTACAAATTTAACTACCCTATCTGGCAGAAGTCCTGGCAAATCGTCTGGAAAGACGTCTACAAAGTCCCTTACGATAGGTATCTCTTCTAAATTCGGACTCTCTTTTCGAGTATCAACTATGTAGGCTAAGTATCCCACACATCCTTGACTTAACAACTTCCTGGCATGCATCATCGTCAGACAACTCGCTTGCCTAGGCGATTTACTGCCATAAAATACTACATTTGACGGAGTCATAAGGTTAATACATTTCTTTTGGCAATCAATTATCGCCCCATAATTGAATAACCAATCCATCCCAAAAATAACGTCAAATTCCCCAAGTTTGATTGAGATAAGATCTACAGTCATCATGTTTCCTTTAATATCCACTCTACAGTTCTTGTGTACGTACCTAACAGGAATTAACTCCTTATTCGCAATTTCTATGTTCAGAGGGTAATCTAATTCCTCCTTAGGCAATTCTAAGTTCTTAGCAAAGTCATCGAATATAAATGAACAAGTAGCACCCGAATCAAACAATACATAAGCATCTATATTATTGATCGGAATGATACCTGACACCACATCGCGAGACTGCGCAACATCTTGCACGGTCATGTTGAAAGTCCTGGCGGTAGGTCGGTTTATTGGTGCTGATCCGGTTATAGTTAACGTGCTACCACCACTGTTTCCCTTATTCCCTCCTGCTCTTGCTCTCCTACTGCCTTCTTGGGGCAATCCCTAGCCAGATGATCCTTTGATCCACAAGTGAAACAAGCGCCCTTCTTTGGATTCAGACAATTCGGTGCTATGTGGCCCTCCTGACCGCAATTGTAGCACACCCTTTTCCCCTTCAGGCAAATTCCCACATGATTCTTGCCGCATGTAACACACACTTCCACCTTCTTCTTCTGACCTCCCTGTTGATTTCCAGCAGATCCATTACCATTCCACTTTCTCTTCTGATTGTGACCACCACTGTTACTACCACTCGCTTTGTTATTATCATTTTCACCCTTCTTCTTCTTCTGCTCCTGGTTATACTTAGTCAGAGCATCACTCCCACCTTCTGCGAAAATTATCTTTTCTAAAACTCCGGTAAAAGTGTTCAATTGGAACATTGACACCTTGCTGTACAACCACGACTTCAATCCCTGTTCGAATCTCCTTGTCTTCCTTTCATCGGTGTTCACTTGGTAAGTTGCGAACCTAGCTAACTCGTTAAATTTTGCAGCGTATTCCGGTACAGTTATGGTACCCTGCTTCAGCTCCAGGAATTAAATCTCCATTTGATTTCGCAAGCTAGTCGGAAAATACATCTCAAAGAACATCTCCTTAAATCTCTCCCACGCGATTACACCCTGACCTCCTCGCACCTTATTCGCTTGCCACCAATAGTTGGCCTTTGACTTAAGCATGAACATTGCAAAGGTAGTCTTTTAGTCCTCGCTAACCCTAGCAACATCAAATACTTTCTCCATTTCCATCACCCAGGTTTGGGCTTCGATCGGGTTCAGGGAACCCCTAAATTCTGGCGATCCTACCGCTTTGAAATCCTTAAATGACGTCACTGGTGGAGCTTGCGGCTGATTCGCAAGTGCTCCAGCCAAAAGGTTCACCAACTGCTGTACAAGATTAGCATTGGCGTCGTTGTTGTTATTGGTAGAGCTGTCTTGAGCTTGTTGATGTGGTTGGCGTCTCGGCAGCATTTTCTGTTCAAGAATATGTGCTTATTAGATCATCACTCAATTTCTTAAGTGTTCAACATTTAACTCAAACAATTCAGGTTAAATAGTTAACACATAACATCTTCAAATAAAATTGATATTTCATTCATTCAAAAGTCTTAAACATAAAAGATAGCATCACTGTTATTTACATCAACTATCCCAAGATCAAATAATCTTTAGGATTAAATAGTCATATTCCATTGTGTATAATCATGCTGGAATTTACATCATTAACTACCATAAATATTTACACATAATTCAAAACGTCTCCTATCACGGCCTACTAAGGCGTCGAACCGCCTTCCTGCGTTCTTCCTCTATGATACGGAACATCGTCTTATGATCCAACATGTACCATGGTAAGTTCTCGAACTGAACTGGATAGTGGAGAACTCGATCTTAGGCCCTATCAATCGCTGTCTAAAAGATGTAGTCTGTCTCCTCAAACTTAACCCTCTTTGCCTGTTCGCCTTCTTCAGAAATTTTTGCACGTCGAGTGGTATTCATCCAAGCATCCTCTGCTCTCGCACGTTCCGCTGACTCCTCACTCAGGTCATCCTTCAATTTCTGAATCTAAAGTTTCATCTTCTTATTCTTAGCTAACAGGTCTTCCTTTTGACTTTCTACCTGAACTAACTTCCATTCTACGTCTCCAAGACGTATATCCAAATCCTCAATTTTCTCGTTCTTCTGGTCTATAAGAGTCTGACGTCTATTTGCCAGTCCCTCCAAGTCTCTGACTCTATCCTGCAACTCTATGGTACGATCATACAATGCATCGTATATCTCAACATCGACAGAGGTAAGGGGTACCTCCTCGGGATCCTCATCATCCTCTTCAGCCTCTGTCTCAACATCCTTAAAGTCCTCCTCTGAATCAAACTCGGGCTCATGCTCCTGACCCACAACAGTGATCAATGGAGATGGCTCTCTCTGTATTAACTGCTCCCGGATAACGTGGATATCACGGGGCTCCTCCTCTCCAGCCACTCGGGGCTCAATCTCCCTAGGCTGACTGAATCCTCCAACATCTGACATCCTGACAACAAAGTTTAAATTTTAATTAATACTCGGTCTTAGTCGCAGCATATAGGTTGTTAACACATAAGCACATAGCACATAAAGTCTTTTATTATCTTTAATGAATTCCTTAATTCATTCCTTAGAACTCGATAAGAGTTTATCACCACTATGTTCTCTATCTCTTAAAAGGCTAATACCCTAAGGTTTCCCCACCTAAGGTTCATAACCTACAGCTCTGATACCAACCTATGACACCCCCAAATCCGGGTACTTTGTTTCCTCAGGATTTGGTGTTCACTATCCAAATACATCATATTTGTGATGCCCCCAAATTTTCTACACTCCCTGTAGCAGATCTGGTGCTCACGTGAAACTATACAACTATAAATATTCAATAATATATGACTTCTATCTATCCAAGGTTCATAGTATCCCATAACAAATGATAATTCTTGCCAGAACGTTATTTGTGTTTGGATACCCTCACTTGGATGTATAGATTCATATCTCATGAATACCTCTTTCATATCGATATTCCCTATCTATCTGACATTCACAGTATTAACGATAAGGTTGTCCATAGAACTGAGGGGCGCATTCCGATAAAGATGGCACCTTACCGACGCTCATTAAGTGTAACCTTAGAGCTTATAGGACTTTCAATATCATTTAAATACCCTTATTCAGATGTATAGTTCGTATAGATACTGTATTTACTTAGTACAACTATGCTAAACAAAGTAAAGATTAGAGTATAACGCATTCAATGTAATAAAGGATGATGATATATTACATATCATTAAGTTCGGTGACATCGTTCTCAGTACTATGTTAATACAACAAAGTCTTATAAAAGACTTCAATTATTCAAAAACAGTAATTAAAACTAATTAACATGTCCTTTTCCTTTGTCTGTCCCAGAAGTGCCGGGATTATCATTTAAAACTGCAAAAGAAGATATATGCAAGAATGAGCTACAAATGCTCAGCAAGTTCATTTGAAAATATAAACACAATATGTTTGATTTGAAAGATGTCAATGATGTATAACTGAGGGTTCTGTACATGAACTATATATTTCAATCAGTTCTATCAGTCTTTAATGACTTAGAACCGCTTGATTTTGGATATCTGGTAGGGGATCAACCTAACCAATATCCTAGGAGTATGCATATCATCCTACAATTTTGTGTCGATATATAATCAACATTTACCACCACCTTATATCAAGGTATTTCAGTTCACCTTATATCAAGGTGTTCCATTTCTGAGTATAAGATGTCGTACCAAAACAATTTAGTTTGACACAATAATTTACGCTCGAATAAATAATATATGAATAATGATTCATTTCTTAAGTTATGCTGAACAAGATTGATAGCAAGATGTAATAGACTTGCTTAAAGGTAACAAGGTTAGAAGACTTGCCTTAGTGTAGTTCGTTTAATTAATGTTAACACGATCTATCAGCGTACGTAGTCTATGTACACTAATAGTAAGCGTTAGAACTTATAATAACATGTATTGAGTTAATCTAGACAAGTTTCGTTAAGGTCCGACGTTGATTCGGTATCTCGGTCGTGACTTTAGATAGCTAAACACATAGGTTGTTCAATAAAACTTCATTTGGAAGCTTAATTATTAGTCTAAATAATTTATTTATTATTTATAACACTTTTAGAAGCTTAACATTATTTTTAAATAATTTTTACAAGCTTGATAATATTTTTAAATAATTTTACAAGCTTAGAAATATTTTTAAATGATTTAATTATCATTTAGAATATTTTTAACACATTAATATGTTATTTAAATAATTTATTTATCATTTAGAATAAATTTAGATACTTAAAATATTATTTAAATGATTTATTTATCATTTATAATATTTTTAGAAAGATAGAATATTATTTAAATGATTAATTTTATCATTAATAATAATTTTAGAATTTATTTTTTATCATTTAAATGATGTAATTATTATTTATGATAATTTTTAAAACTTAGTTTAATATTTAATTGATTTTAATTATCATTTATAATATTTTCAAATACTTAGTATATTATTTAAAATAATTTATTTATTATTTATAATAATTTTGGAAAGTTAGTAACATTTTTAAATGATTTAATTATCATTTAAACTAATTTAAATACATTAATATCATTTTTAAATCATTTATTCAATATATTTATTAAATAAGTTAATATTTAATTAAATTACATAATTATAAAAAAAAATTATCAGAAATATTAAAAATTTATTAAATATAAATAAAAACGAATTTTGAATATTTAATATGAATTTTTAATATTTATTTATAATTTATTTAATTATTTTTATTAATTTTTATTTAAAACCGTCGCAAAAGGGCTTTAGCGACGGACTGCATAGGTTCTTAGTGTTCTGGGTTTGGGAAGGAGAGTGTCGCTAAAGGTGTTTTTCATTGAAGAACAGCCGATCATGGTCTAATTGGGACTTTTGACCTCAAATTAATTCCAACTGGTTTATTTTTTGTGTTGGATTTTTGTTTGTTGTTGTAGCCAACATGGCAGAGTATAACGACATGTATTAACTTAGCTTATACAACATCATATGATGCTAGATAAATCATGGTCAAACTAGCATGTTCATGTTGTTCTTGAGTTTTTAGGTAACCCAGAAACTCTTTGGTCATGGTCGGTCAACCATGTTTGACCGTTAATAACTTGCATGGTAGTTATTGTTTATGTGATTTAATGATTCAAGGTTGTAGTATTGGCATAGAACATGTTCAATCCAAGAAATAACATTTACAAATATCATATAAGCAAGATTAAAGCCAGTCAAATCTTGTCAGACGGCTGTTAGATATACTTAGAATTTTCTGGGTTGCCTAGAATTTAGCATCCATGAACGGTCAACGGGTTTTGACCGCTTATATCTTTCATCCTATATATTTTGTTACTATTCTACTAATTGGATATTATAGCTAACATGACATACTACTAATGCATGCTTTAAAATACATCAAACAAATAATTTAAGCCGATCAAAAGCTCTGACAAAACGGCTTGTCAGACTGTTCTTGACTACCAAGAACAGTTTAGGTTTTTCATCAAATTCGACCGTTTAAATGTTATGATTCCTTGTTTAACCAACCCAGATCATCAAATAACATGTTTACACATAATCCTAAACATCTAAAACATAAAATTATTGCAGGCTTGAAGATCTAGCATAAAAATTAGGGTTTTGCACCTTTTTCTTCAATTTTTGATTTCAGACTTCTGATTTTGATCTTACACTTGCAGAGGCTTAATATGGCTTGGATATAAGTGTTTAAGCTTCAAAAAGTTCGTGGCCTAAAGATTAGATTGGTGTTGTATTTATAGATATGGCAAATTAGGGTTTTTAAGGTCTTTTTTTCCAAATTTTGCCTCCACAAATATCTTGCATTGATACTTGTGCTGCTATGGTCTGATCTAATTGACCTCCTTGTGCTAGAGAATTGAAAATATCTGATCTTTGTGTTCTTATCCTATTTTGATTGGTTTAACTTTTTATTTTTGATTTATTTCCTTACTAATTAAAATTAGATTTTTACTAATCATGTTTAGGATGTTTAATTAGGTTTAGTAATACCTTAATTAAGGTTATACATCATAAGTAAGGTTTTACATTTCATAACTTATAGTTTAGATAACTTAATTAGGATTAGGGTTTCATAATTAGGGTTTAAGGTTTTCTAATTCATGAATTAGGTTTAAATCTTCAATTAGGGTTTTAATCTAAGTTAAATGACTCCTAATTAATGTTATTATTTATTACTTAGAATCTAATTATATCAATTAGAATTCTTGTGTAATAATTAGGGTTTTAATTGATCAATTCGGACAACTTTTACCAATTAGAGTTTTTAAATTAGGGTTTCTACTTCAGTTTATCATTTCAAACGCTATTTAATTTATTTTAGATTTTTATTAGTTAATATAATATTATATTAACTACGAAGCACGACAAATCACTTTGTCATTTTCAAGAACGACACAACAGCTTACAAAAATAATTTGCCGAGACACTTCTTGGTGAATTCGTCGGAAGCACGACAAATCATTTTGTCCTTGTAAGCACGACTAAGCAGCTTCAAAAAAATTTTATTTGACCAAATTCTTTAATAAATTATACAATCACATAACACAAAGTCAACACATGAAATTTCATTTAATAAACACATAATTTACATATACAAATCTTATTAGGGTTCGGAATATTACAACATCACATCTAACTACCCATTCAAATATGAATGAAAACTCTTAATTAAAATAGAAATCTCCTATTAAAGGGTTACAACATCTTTAACAAATAAATCTCAGGTCATCTAACCTTAAATAAACATCAATGCGGAAACATAACTTAATTCTATTACATAAACATCATTTAAACAAATACAACAAGTCTTCATCACTTGTTTGCTTTTCCTTTGCCCTTACTAGTGGATGGCTCGTCAGTTCTTTCAATTTTAGCTGCAATGTTATTATGCAAGGATGAGCAACAATTGCCCAGCAAGTAACACAACAAAAATAATAATAACATGCGAATAATCAATGGATATCGGATAATCGAATTCTCGACTTTTGAATCAAGACTAGAATATAAGAATCAAAAGAACATCTGAGGGTCACAAGACCACGAACTATGTCCCAGGTTATCAAGTATTTCTACTTTAAACCTTTAACAGTCGTAAGACTATATGGACCTTACTTCTCGTACTTAGGGGGTTTGTACCATGTATGTGCACAACATCTAAACGCTAACGCGTAAAATAATCCCCTATATAAGGGTTGTTCATCTCAGTTTGACATCAGAGTCCGCCCTAAAGGAAGTTTGGTTTGGATTGACTTCAATAACGTTTCTAGAATTTAGAACGCTCATCAACTATGGACTAGTCGAATTAATAAGGATTCGTTAGTCAATCAAGGTTCAATAAAATGTAATTGACATTCGAAAATGAAAGACTGAATCTCACAAAATATATAATTGAATAAATTCTGTATAACTGAAGTATTACAAAGAGGAATAAGAATAAGGCATTTGAATTCATTAACTTGGATGATTTATGGTACAGGACTTGCTCAATGAAAAATAGAGGTAATAGACTTGCTCAATATAAGAGTGAAGTTTAGAAAACTTGCATAAAAGTAATAAGTAAAGATAAGATATTTGCCTCGTGCGTAGACTATAAATTAAAATTTTACGCTCTTTAATCAACCTATACATTCGGTTTATAAAGCAGTAACAATAGTTAGTTACAGTATTATAAACACTTCAAGATTCATTCTCATCAAATTTTCATTTTATATCTGATAATCAATGGGTATATTGTAATGTCCAGGAATTTTAAACATTGTATCGAATTTATTCTAATAAATAAAATTCATTTTATATGTATTTTTACGAATTTAATTGGATCCATGTAGGTATTTTTATTTAATTATATAAATACGCGGTCCAATAATTTTTCTTTGCCTTAAAGGGGCTCACTGATAGTTCGAATAAATTAATGAGTTAACCCTAAGAATTGATTTGCAAGAAGATTGGAAAAAAAAATTTAATAAATAATTCCCTTTTACTATTGTCAGATTTAAATAATTCGGACGAGAAATTATTGTCAAAACAAATATTTTTTTTTAATTAACTGAATTAGTATTTAATTTAAACATTAGAAACATAATGTTATTAAATTTTATTTGGGACTTTCTATTTTATTCCAGCTGACCCAATATCAATTTGGGTTGAACCCAAATTTAATTCCATTTCCTAATTGGGCCACCTTCCTATTGATCCGACCCAACTCCATTTTTGATGAGCCCAATTCTTTCCGGTCGGGCTGGTTTAATTCCTAATGGAATTGGGGAAAATCAGTGGGTCAATTGGGGATAACTGAGCGAAGAAAATAAACCCTCAATCAATCGGATGGACGGGTGAAGGCTGAGGGATTGGGCGTGACAGGGGAGAACGACTGGCGGCTCGTACTGAAAAGGAACCTCAGCGACCAGAGGGTGTTCAGAGTTCGAGGCGGACTAATCGTGCAAGGGCTTGGGTGACCGAGCACTCACCGGTCGGACCAAGGGATTTGACGCCTGGCGACGAACCGATGGGAATGCGCGGCTCGAGGGTCCGCCGACCGAGCTTAGCTGGGCTCGGATAGGACTTGATGCCGACAGCCGCTCGCCTACCCTTCTCTAACCCTTGGGTATTATCTCGTTCCAATTGGGGTATTAACCGACAAGATGGGGCATGTATTCTCCTATAAATTGGAACCCCTTAGCGAAGCTGCTGAAGTTTGGAGTTTCAATTAGTGAGAGAATTACAGAGAGAAGAGGGAGACAAGGGAAAGCAGTTCGAAGGGGAAGCTGGATGCCGGTCGGTTTCACCATCTATTTCGGGAGGAGGCGAAGGACAGCTGCTAGGAGCTCGGTCGTGGTCACCCCAGCCTTAAGGTATAAAAGAACTTTATTAAGTCTTTACCCACTGCCGTGAAATTCTTTTCCTTCTTATTTGGATTCTACTGCCATTTTTGTTGGGGAAAATTTTGTGGGAGAAAGGCCATGGAAGGCCGGACAGTATAAGCTAGGATTATGGTTGGGTAGTACATTAAGGTTACTAGTTATTGAAGAACATTGATACGCCACCAATTGTGTGTGGTAATGACTGTAAGAAACAATTTGTGTTGTTATTGGGTTTATGTATTTTGTGAATTAAGCAGTCCTTTCAGTTGTAAAGATTTCATGATTTTGTTATATTATGTGTTACTGTGTGATGGTTGGTTTGAAACTTTGTGTATTGAAGGACCTTGAGGTCCTGGCAACTTGAATTTTTGCACTGCGGTTAGGCCAGTTTGTATTGTAGGAGGCACACCATGTGTTTGCAAGAATGCCCGAAAGAAAAAAAAAGAAAGGGAAAACAAACTTTGGTTTCTTGTGATAATGTTTGGGCTAAGTGTTGTATGCGTATTGTAGTCAATTGCAGCTAAATTAGAGAGGATGAATCAGGCGGCTTAGTCACCCCAATAAATTATAAACTGCTTCAATTATTTTCCCAGATTGGTTATGTAATTCATTGGGTTATTTAACAACGATAAACTAGGGTTAATAATTATCCAACCATTAACGACAAGTAATTAGATGTAATACTATAGGATAAATTATTAGTCATGTACCAATAAAATAATTAGTTATAATAATAAATAAAGATAATAAATAGTTAATTATTATTAATATTTATTATTTATCAATAAATAATAAATAAAGATAATAAATATTTAATTATTATTTAATTAATATTAAATAATAATTAAGTATGAACAAAGTTAATAAATAATTATTTATTATTTCCCAATAAATAATAAATAAAGATAATAAATATTTAATTATTATTTAATTAATATTAAATAATAATTAAGTATGAACAAAGTTAATAAATAATTATTTATTATTTCCCAATAAATAATAAAAAGATAATAAATATTTAATTATTATTTAATTAATATTAAATAATAATTAAGTATGAACAAAGTTAATAAATAATTATTTATTATTTCCCAATAAATAATAAATAAAGATAATAAATAGTTAATTATTAATATTAAAGTTAATGAAATAATTATTTATCAATAAATAATAAATAAAGAAAATAAATGTTTAATTATTATTTGATTAAAATTAAATAATAATTAAGTATGAACAAGTTAATAAAATGGTTACTTAATTAGTGTTTAACAGTAATTAAGTGTGGAGAGAGTCAATGCATTAAATTAACTTTATTAATGACTAAGGGGTCATAATTACTTAATTCCCCTTTAGGGTGAATGGTAATTAAGCGCAAATAAAACCAAATAAGTGATTAATTGTTATTAAACCATGATAAATTTATTACTTATTTTTATAAATAATAAATAAGAATTATTAACCCATACTTAGAGACAAATAAGGGTAATAGTTTGAGTATTGAAATAATAAGTAATCATGGTTAGCTATTATCTAATTTTTAATGGCTAAAGGTCATTAATTAATTTCTGTTTAGTTAATGTTACATAGTAATTAAATGTAGATGGTGAATTGTTACCTGCTAAATAAATGGTATAGTAAGGTGTGCCAATATACAACTATGCCATATTAATTGATAAGTCGACTTTATCCAATGATAGGTCACTCAAGATCAATTAATTAAAGCTAAAATTTATCTGTAGCTGAGCAAACAGGCAAGTTCCCTAACTTCATTCTTTCAGTATATTGAATGCAAGTTCTATCTTACTCAACTTTTACATTGAGCAAGTTTCTAAACCTTATGCATTATCTTAATTCGTGCAAAAAGGTATATAATATTGCAAGTTATTCTTTAAGCTGGAATCTTATCTCCAAGCATGCCTTAAGTGGTCTAATTATTTTTTTTAAATTATTCCACGTCTACGTATTCATTGACATTCGCACTCGTGCATTTGAATTCGTATATCTATTTAAAGTTCCGAAATTTATGAACTATTCATGATTAAGTCTGAACTCTTGTCTCGGTCAGGCAAGTATGTGAGAATTTATAAAAGCTATCCGAACCAATCGATGGTAAGGATTCTTAGACTGTATGAACACCCCTTTTATTATAGGGGAGTACCCCAGGTACCGTATATAAGGTACAAATAGCAGAGTTAAATGTTATGCATATACATAGTGTACGCGAGGCTGATCCCCTCAAGTACTTATTCTGTAGCCAGTAACCAGAGGGTCAACTAGCTATTGACTCCTTTGGAAGTTATTGTTCAAAGTCTACTTGACCATTAATTGTTCTAAAAGCATTTATTGTTCTTGTTTCTGATAATTCTATTGCTGAAATCTCTTTCTATATCCCTTTCATCATGATATATCCTTATTGTTGTACTTTAAACTTGTTGAGCAAACTCGTTGCTCATCCTTGTTATATCATGACTTCATTGTAGCTAAACCAGAGACGTCAGGGAAGAACAAAGGGAAAGAAAAGATGAAGTAATAGGCTTCATGTAGCAGATTTTAAATTTATGTGTAGTTAATTACTGTTAATGTAATTTAAACCCTGACATTTATTTAGGGTATAGATTTGTGTAAGTGTTTAAGGTTATTGTGTTCTGGGACTAGTAACACCTTTGTAATGAACAACGTATGTTTATTATATTCCGCATTTTAGTTACCATATGTTGTTAGAGGTGAATGTTTGTATTGGATCGTGATGACCGGATCCGGGTATTTGGAGACCCGAATTTGGGGGCGTCACAGGTTGGTATCAAAGCCATAGGTTATAAACTTTAGGATCGTGAAACCTAGGTTATAACCTTAGCATTAAACTCGTATTGAGTACGCTAGGATATGAATCAAGGAGATTCAGGTAAAGGTCTTGTCTGGGGGTGGATTGTGGAAATCTGCCAAGCCGAGTTGTACATGATAAAATATCATTTCATTCTATCAATGAACATATTTTATTATGATACTGATATTTGTCATCTCTGTCTGTGTTTGTAGGATGGCTGATAGGGAAGGGACTAGTGGGACCCAGGAGGAGGAGACATTCCTAGATATACCAGTAGTTGTTGAGCAGTTGGTGGGGTATGCTCCCATTGCCCCAGGGATACCACTGGAGGAGTCCGAGCCAGAGGAGGACTATCAGAGGGAGCTACCAGAGCCTGTTATAGGTAGGGTGATGAGATCCGGTAGTCAGGATCCGGATGACAGTGAGGAGGACCCCGAGACCGCGGGAGAGGAGCCACCTGCTTATGTTGATGGCATGGGGTCCACTGCCGACGATATCATTGAGGGACTGACCAGCAGGAACGAGGAGCTGGAGGACCGTATAGCTCATCTGGAGGAGCAGAATCAGACCCACCAGATCAGAGAGGACCAGTATAGGGATCTGGCTTACCAGCTCGAGCATGACCTGGGAGTAGTGAAGATACAGCTGCAGGGTTACGAGTCCTCAGCGCAGCAGATCGGACCACTGCTACATCAGTTGGTGGCCCGAAACGCTGAGTTGAGAGAGAGGCTGGAGCAGAAGGATCTGCAGATCGCCCATCTGAAGGCCAAGCAGGAGGCCATGAGGTTCGAGTTTGGGCTGGAGGTGTCTGAGAGGATGCATGTCAGAGAGGCCTGGGTCAGGGAAGCCAGGAGGGTTGATCAGTTAGAGGACCAGTTGGAGGCCAGAGCAGTGAGGATAGAGACCCTAGGATATGCTTTAGATGCAGCCTACAGGGGGCCCCGGACTGAGGTAGGGGAGTCTAGCCGCTCTGTTCGTCGCAGGGTCGGGGGTGGAGCATTCTCTTCTGGTCAGCAGGCACGGATTCGTCACGACGTGCAGTGACGTGATATGATGGTTGCTTTGTTTTTAGTACAGTCAGTCCCACTTTTTGTTATATTAGGGACGTATTCATGTTTAACTTATGAAACTCTATATTCATTTTCATGTTTGGGGTAGCGGTTAAACCCCAACTTTTGTTGCTTTGAGAAATGGAAAGTTAGGATTCCCCACTTTTGTCTTAGGGGAATGTTTGATGATGGATAGGGTATGTAGTGGCGCATTTATAGAAGTATGCCACATGTTTAGTCTTTGTAATAAACAGTGGTATATCAATATAAATGCAGATGTTTCATTTAAATTAAATGTGTTTGATAGATGTTTTTACCCTTGATTGCTGATTTTAATGACGTATTGTGTAAAATATAAAACTATAGGTAAAAGTCGGCCAGAATTCAAATCATGCCGCCAAGAGGACGACCCCGTAACCGACAGGTTGAAGAGTCAGAAAGTGAGGTTGGAAATCAATCCAATCCAATGAGGATGTTCGCAGAAATGCTGGCAGAAGCCATGCAATCAAGACTGCCACCTGGAGGGACCCAAGCAGCAGCCGAGCCAGCGCATCATCTGGCAAATTTTAAAGACTTCAAATTACTTGGACCACTCGAGTTCAAGGGAACTCTTAACCCGATAGAAGCACAGACCTGGATCGAGGAGATAGAGAAGGTCTTCGAGGTCGCACGGGTGGCCGAGGAACAAAAGACAGGATTTGCCACGTTCATGCTAAAGGGCGAGGCTAACTATTGGTGGAAGGCCAATAAGGGTCGAGCAGGTGAGGGAGTCATTCCATGGGAGAGATTTAAAGAGTTGTTCTTCGAAAGTTACTTCCCGGAGAATACACAGCAAGATATGGAAGTTAAGTTTCTGGAACTAAAACAGGGAAATATGACTGTCGCAGAGTACGCGGCGAAGTTCAACGAATTGGCCCGATTTGCCCCACATCAGGTGGACACCGAGGCCAGGAAGGCGAGAAGGTTTGAATTTGGACTAAAACCCTGGGTGCAGAAGTCAGTTGCAATATTGAAAATTAAGAACTTCGCTGAACTGCTGGAAAGGGCTATCATTGCGGAAGGGGGCAATGAAGCAGTAGCCCGATTTAATCAAGACAGAAAGAAGAACCAAGAGGCTGCCAGGGCAGGGAGCAGCGGAGGCAGCAACCCTAACAAGCGCAAATGGAATGAAAGCCAATCGTTCAGGAGCAATAAATCCGGAGGAAACCAATCTGGAGGGGAAGTGAAGAAAACTTGCAGGTGCAGCAATTGTGGGAAGAACCACACTGGGGAATGCATGAAAGGGAAAAATGTTTGTTACCGGTGTGGACAACCGGGGCACATGGCTCCCCAGTGTCCGAACAAACAGAAAGGAGGATGTTTCTCTTGTGGAGCACCCGACCACCAGATTAAAGACTGTCCGAAGAGGAAGGGCGACGTCGGGAGTGGCAACAGGAGCAACAACAACAGCGGGAATAATAACCGGTTGAACTTCGGGGCACCAGCCAGTCAGGCCAACAGCCCGCACGTTCAACATGATTATTCAGGATGCCATGGAATCCAAAGACGTGGTGTCAGGTATCATCCCAATCAATGATATAAATGCATATGTATTATTCGATTCGGGTGCTACCAGCTCTTTTATTTCCGAAGAATTTGCTAGTCAGTTAAATTTACCTCGTGAAAAGTTAGAACACCCTATGAACGTAGAAGTAGCAAACAAGGAAATTATCCCCGTAGAATGCATTCATAGGAATTGTAGTGCTGAATTGCGAGGATTTAAGCTCAATGTGGATTTGATACCAATTCGGCTGGGAGAGTTTGATGTAATCCTGGGAATGGATTGGCTATCAATTCACGGAGCAGTTATTGACTTTAAGAAGAAATTTGTACACCTGAAGACTCCTAATAAGTCGAAGGTGGTATTTTACGGTAGTAAGTCACCAAGACAATCTTGTTGTCTGACTATGATGCAAACCAAGAAACTGCTTAAGAAAGGTTGCGTGTGTTATTTGACACATGTAATTGATACTCGTTAGGTCAGGGATGAGATGAGTCAAATACCAATCGTGAGGGATTTCGCTGATGTCTTCCCCGATGAACTTCCAGGACTGCCACCGGACAGGGAAACCGAGTTCGTTATCGATTTGGCACCGAGAACCGCACCAATATCGAAGCCGCCATATCGAATGGCACCTGTAGAGATGAAAGAGTTGATGGTGCAACTGCAGGAACTATTAGATAAAGGTTATATCCGACCAAGCGTGTCCCTATGGGGAGCGCCAGTTCTATTCGTAAAGAAAAAGGATGGTTCTATGAGGCTTTGTATCGACTATCGGGAGTTGAACAAAGTTAGGATTAAGAATAGGTATCCGCTTCCTAGAATTGACGATATGTTTGATCAACTTAAGGGAGCGAAATACTTTTCAAAAATTGACCTAAGAACAGGCTATCATCAGCTGAAGGTGAGGCAGGAAGATATCCCGAAGACTGCATTTAGGACTCGTTATGGGCACTTCGAGTTTTTGGTAATGTCATTTGGATTGACGAATGCACCAGCAGCATTCATGGATATGATGAACAGAGTGTTCAAGCAGTACTTGGACAAGTTCGTAGTCGTATTCATCGATGACATCTTAGTGTATTCGGAGACAGAGGAGGAACATGCTGAACATTTAAGGATTGTGCTAGAAGCCCTCAGGAGGGAGAAGTTGTATGCGAAGTTTTCTAAGTGTGAGTTTTGGTTGCAGAGGGTACAGTTTCTGGGTCACGTCATCGACAAAAATGGTGTTTCGGTGGACCCAGCAAAAGTAGAAGCGGTTATCAATTGGGAGCAGCCGAAGACGCCGACAGAGATCCGGAGTTTCTTGGGATTAGCAGGATACTATCGAAGATTCATCCAGGATTTTTCGAAGATAGCATCGCCATTGACCAATCTCACCAGAAAAACAGTTAAGTTCGTTTGGTCGAAAAAATGTGAGGAAAGTTTTATGGAGCTGAAGAAGAGACTCAGCCAAGCACCGGTGTTGACCTTACCCGACAACACTGGGGGTTTCGTAGTGTATAGCGATGCGTCACACAAGGGTCTGGGCTATGTACTGATGCAACACGGCAAGGTCGTGGCGTACGCATCACGTCAACTGAAAGACTATGAGAAGGGTTACCCGACTCATGACTTGGAGTTAGCAGCGGTAGTTTTTGCCTTGAAGATTTGGAGGCACTACTTATACGGGGAGAAGTGCGAGATATATGCAGATCACAAAAGTCTGAAATATATCTTCACTCAAAAGGAGCTAAACATGAGGCAGCGCCGATGGTTAGAATTGATCAAGGACTACGACTGTGAAATTCTGTACCATCCGGGCAAAGCGAATGTAGTGGCTGATGCCTTAAGTAGAAAAGGCAAGGTGAAATTGATGCAGCTGACAGTTCAAAAGGAATTGATAAAGGACTTTGAACGTCTGGAACTGGAGGTTAGGTATCCAATGGAGGCGGACGAAAAAGCGTTCACCGTGACAACCGGTCCGACTCTACTGGATAAGATACGGGAGGCTCAAGAATTCGACGAAGAATGCATTGATATTAAGAAGCAACTATCGGAGGGAAAGACATTGAAGTACAAGGTTGACAGCACAGGATTGCTGAGATTCGAGGGAAGGATCTGGATACCCTACGTACCAGACTTAAGGGAAGAAATTTTACAGGAGGCCCATAATACGAGATTTTCGGTACATCCGGGTAGCACCAAAATGTATCAAGATCTTCGTCAACATTATTGGTGGCCGCATTTGAAAGGAGAAGTTGCAGAATTCGTCAGCCGGTGTTTAACTTGTCAGAGGATCAAGGCAGAGCACCAGCGGCCGAGCGGATTATTGCAACCCTTAGAGATTCCCGAGTGGAAGTGGGAGCACATCACTATGGATTTTGTGGTAGGACTCCCGACAACACATAAGGGTCTAGACGTCATCTGGGTGATCGTAGATCGTTTGACCAAGTCTGCCCATTTTCTACCAATCAAGATCAGGTACAAATTAGAGCAGTTGGCGAAACTTTACGTGAAAGAGATAGTATCACGACATGGAGTGTCGGTGTCTATTGTATCTGATAGAGATCCGCGCTTCACGTCAAATTTTTGGAGAAGTCTACAGGAGAGACTGGGAACACAATTGAGAATGAGTACGGCGTATCATCCTCAGACTGATGGTCAGAGTGAGCGAACCATTCAGACTCTAGAGGATATGCTCCGGGCAGTTGTGATGGACTTAAGTGGCAGCTGGGACGATCACTTGCCACTAGTAGAGTTCGCTTATAACAATAGCTACCATGCTAGCATTGGTATGCCACCGTACGAAGTGTTGTATGGAAGGAAGTGTCGAACACCGTTGTGTTGGGATGAAGTTGGTGAACGGAGATTGTTGGGACCAGAATTGGTACAACAAACCGTGGAAATTATTAAAGTAATAAGACAGCGGTTAGTAGCAGCCCAGGATCGCCAGAAGAAGTATGCTGACTTACATCGTCAGAAACGAGACTTTGAAGTTGGTAGCTTTGTGTTTCTGAAGGTATCACCCTAGAAAGGGAAGATCCGCTTTGGGAAAAAGGGAAAATTGAGCCCCAGGTTCATAGGACCTTTTGAAATATTAAGGAGAATTGGCGAAGTGGCGTACGAGGTAGCATTACCCCCTGAGCTTGAGCACATTCACAACGTGTTTCATGTATCAGTGTTACGTCCATATAAGCCAGACTATAAGCATGTCATCTCCTGTGAACCAATTCAAGTCGAAAGGGACTTATCGTACCAGGAGATTCCTGTCCAAATACTTGATAGGAAGGAACAGAGGCTGAGGAATAAAACCATTCATTCTGTTAAAGTTCTCTGGAGAAACCACACGGTGGAAGAAGCTACGTGGGAACTCGAAGAGAAGATGAGAGCAAATTACCCCCAGTTATTTGAGTAACCTTAGATTGAAATTTCGAGGACGGAATTTTTATAAGGGGGAGAGGATGTAATTTCCATGAATTTTAAACATTGTATCGAATTTATTCTAATAAATAAAATTCATTTTATATGTATTTTTACGAATTTAATTGGATCCATGTAGGTATTTTTATTTAATTATATAAATACGCGGTCCAATAATTTTTCTTTGCCTTAAAGGGGCTCACTGATAGTTCGAATAAATTAATGAGTTAACCCTAAGAATTGATTTGCAAGAAGATTGGAAAAAAAAAATTTAATAAATAATTCCCTTTTACTATTGTCAGATTTAAATAATTCGGACGAGAAATTATTGTCAAAACAAATATTTTTTTTAATTAACTGAATTAGTATTTAATTTAAACATTAGAAACATAATGTTATTAAATTTTATTTGGGACTTTCTATTTTATTCCAGCTGACCCAATATCAATTTGGGTTGAACCCAAATTCAATTCCATTTCCTAATTGGGCCACCTTCCTATTGATCCGACCCAACTCCATTTTTGATGAGCCCAATTCTTTCCGGTCGGGCTGGTTTAATTCCTAATGGAATTGGGGAAAATCAGTGGGTCAATTGGGGATAACTGAGCGAAGAAAATAAACCCTCAATCAATCGGATGGACGGGTGAAGGCTGAGGGATTGGGCGTGACAGGGGAGAACGACTGGCGGCTCGTACTGGAAAGGAACCTCAGTGACCAGAGGGTGTTCAGAGTTCGAGGCGGACTGATCGTGCAAGGGCTTGGGTGACCGAGCACTCACCGGTCGGACCAAGGGATTTGACGCCTGGCGACGGACTGACGGGAACGCGCCGCTCGAGGGTCCGCCGACCGAGCTTAGCTGGGCTCGGATAGGACTTGATGCCGACAGCCGCTTGCCTACCCTTCTCTAACCCTTGGGTATTATCTCATTCCAATTGGGGTATTAACTGACAAGATGGGGCATGTATTCTCCTATAAATTGGAACCCCTTAGCGAAGCTGCTGAAGTTTGGAGTTTCAATTAGTGAGAGAATTACAGAGAGAAGAGGGAGACAAGGGAAATCAGCTCGAAGGGGAAGCTGGATGCCGGTCGGTTTCACCATCTATTTCGGGAGGAGGCGAAGGACAGCTGCTAGGAGCTCGGTCGTGGTCACCCCAGCCTTAAGGTATAAAAGAACTCTATTAAGTCTTGACCCACTGCCGTGAAATTCTTTTCCTTCTTATTTGGATTCTACTGCCATTTTTGTTGGGGAAAATTTTGTGGGAGAAAGGCCATGGAAGGCCGGACAGTATAAGCTAGGATTATGGTTGGGTAGTACATTAAGGTTACTAGTTATTGAAGAACATTGATACGCCACCAATTATGTGTGGTAATGACTGTAAGAAACAATTTGTGTTGTTATTGGGTTTATGTATTTTGTGAATTAAGCAGTCCTTTCAGTTGTAAAGATTTCATGATTTTGTTATATTATGTGTTACTGTGTGATGGTTGGTTTGAAACTTTGTGTATTGAAGGACCTTGAGGTCCTGGCAACTTGAATTTTTGCACTGCGGTTAGGCCAGTTTGTATTGTAGGAGGCACACCATGTGTTTGCAAGAATGCCCGAAAGAAAAAAAAAGAAAGGGAAAACAAACTTTGGTTTCTTGTGATAATGTTTGGGCTAAGTGTTGTATGCGTATTGTAGTCAATTGCAGCTAAATTAGAGAGGATGAATCAGGCGGCTTAGTCACCCCAATAAATTATAAACTGCTTCAATTATTTTCCCAGATTGGTTATGTAATTCATTGGGTTATTTAACAACGATAAACTAGGGTTAATAATTATCTAACCATTAACGACAAGTAGTTAGATGTAATACTATAGGATAAATTATTAGTCATGTACCAATAAAATAATTAGTTATAATAATAAATAAAGATAATAAATAGTTAATTATTATTAATATTTATTATTTATCAATAAATAATAAATAAAGATAGTTAATATTTAATTATTATTTAATTAATATTAAATAATAATTAAGTATGAACAAAGTTAATAAATAATTATTTATTATTTATCAATAAATAATAAATAAAGATAATAAATATTTAATTATTATTTAATTAATATTAAATAATAATTAAGTATGAACAAAGTTAATAAATAATTATTTATTATTTTCCAATAAATAATAAATAAAGATAGTAAATATTTAATTATTATTTAATTAATATTAAATAATAATTAAGTATGAACAATGTTAATAAATAATTATTTATTATTTCCCAATAAATAATAAATAAAGATAATAAATATTTAATTATTATTTAATTAATATTAAATAATAATTAAGTATGAACAAAGTTAATAAATAATTATTTATTATTTCCCAATAAATAATAAATAAAAGATAATAAATAGTTAATTATTAATATTAAAGTTAATGAAATAATTATTTATCAATAAATAATAAATAAAGAAAATAAATGTTTAATTATTATTTGATTAAAATTAAATAATAATTAAGTATGAACAAGTTAATAAAATGGTTACTTAATTAGTGTTTAACAGTAATTAAGTGTGGAGAGAGTCAATGCATTAAATTATTTTTATTAATGACTAAGGGGTCATAATTACTTAATTCCCCTTTAGGGTGAATGGTAATTAAGCGCAAATAAAACCAAATAAGTGATTAATTGTTATTAAACCATGATAAATTTATTACTTATTTTTATAAATAATAAATAAGAATTATTAACCCATACTTAGAGACAAATAAGGGTAATAGTTTGAGTATTGAAATAATAAGTAATCATGGTTAGCTATTATCTAATTTTTAATGGCTAAAGGTCATTAATTAATTTATGTTTAGTTAATGTTACATAGTAATTAAATGTAGATGGTGAATTGTTACCTGCTAAATAAATGGTATAGTAAGGTGTGCCAATATACAACTATGCCATATTAATTGATAAGTCCACTTTATCCAATGATTGGTCACTCAAGATCAATTAATTAAAGCTAAAATTTATCTGTAGCTGAGCAAACAGGCAAGTTCCCTAACTTCATTCTTTCAGTATATTGAATGCAAGTTCTATCTTACTCAACTTTTACATTGAGCAAGTTTCTAAACCTTATGCATTATCTTAATTCGTGCAAAAAGGTATATAATATTGCAAGTTATTCTTTAAGCTGTAATCTTATCTCCAAGCATGCCTTAAGTGGTCTAATTATTTTTTTTAAATTATTCCACGTCTATGTATTCATTGACTTTCGCACTCGTGCATTTGAATTCGTATATCTATTTAAAGTTCCGAAATTTATGAACTATTCATGATTAAGTCTGAACCCTTGTCTCGGTCAGGCAAGTATGTGAGAATTTATAAAAGCTATCCGAACCAATCGATGGTAAGGATTCTTAGACTGTATGAACACCCCTTTTATTATAGGGGAGTACCCCAGGTACCGTATATAAGGTACAAATAGCAGAGTTAAATGTTATGTATATACATAGCGTACGCGAGGCTGATCCCCTCAAGTACTTATTCTGTAGCCAGTAACCAGAGGGTCAACTAGCTATTGACTCCTTTGGAAGTTATTGTTCAAAGTCTACTTGACCATTAATTGTTCTAAAAGCATTTATTGTTCTTGTTTCTGATAATTCTATTGCTGAAATCTCTTTCTATATCCCTTTCATCATAATATATCCTTATTGTTGTACTTTAAACTTGTTGAGCAAACTCGTTGCTCATCCTTGCTATATCATGACTTCATTGCAGCTAAACCCGAGACGTCAGGGAAGAACAAAGGGAAAGAAAAGATGAAGTAATAGGCTTCATGTAGCAGATTTTAAATTTATGTGTAGTTAATTACTGTTAATGTAATTTAAACCCTGACATTTATTTAGGGTATGGATTTGTGTAAGTGTTTAAGGTTATTGTGTTCTGGGACTAGTAACACCTTTGTAATGAACAACGTATGTTTATTATATTCCGCATTTTAGTTACCATATGTTGTTAGAGGTGAATGTTTGTATTGGATCGTGATGACCGGATCCGGGTATTTGGAGACCCGAATTTGGGGGCGTCACATATATGCTTACCACCCATCACAGTATCTTAATGTTCATTTCATACATTAGTCTAAGCTTTAGATATGTCTAAGATAACATAACATGATCACAAAAAAAGAAGAAAATTTTTACTCTCTTATTTTTACTCTATTTTTTTTTGTTTCCACCGTTGGGGCGGTGGGTTTCTTCACAAAAGTCTCGCTGAGGCGAGCTTACCGCCGGGGCGACAATTGCAGTTCATTTTGGGCGCCGGGGCGAGGTCATCGTCGGGGCGAACAAACTAGTTCATTTCTATCGTCGGGGTGGTGACACCGCTGGGGAGGCAATCCTAGAGTAATTCCATCGTCGGGGCGGTGGACTCGAAACCCAGTTCCTGCAGTTCGCTAAGAACACAGAAAAATACCAAATTTGGCCAAAGTTTTTCATCGAATGACAAATTTAAGTCTACCCATTCATCATATGTGTTATAAAATCAAAACCCATTACATACACAGTGATTTCAACATTACTGACAATCTAGACAACCAAATAAAGGCTAAAAATCCACTGTTCATGTTTTGTATTTACATATTAATACAGTTAACGTAATTAAACACTATGAATTCGTTTCTTAACCAAATTAATCTGTTAAACTCTTATTTTCTTCGTTTTTACATGCATAAACATAATCAATTATCAATTTAACCGATTAACATGCAAAACAAGCATCAATTTCATATATTTAAGCCATATTCGTATATAACTACTTTGTAAATTCCAGAACTCTAACATAAACATGATTTCATGGATTTAATTACTCTAAATCACATATAAATCATATAAAATACATTTATTCATGCTTACAAACATCTAACATCAATTTTATTAAAAATTTAACCATAGAATTTAATTTACAGAAAATTCAAAACGTACATTCATGGAGAAATTAAAGAAGAACATAATCAAAGACTTTAATTTAAGGATTACCTTTGATAAGATGTTAGATTATGCAATAAAGATGAAAGGATTTCCTTCTTCAATTCTCTCAAAACTCTCTCTTTTTCTCTCTACATAAACTTTTAGAAACTGATGAACAATAATGCGTATAATAGTAATACGTGAAATTAAATGGCAGAACATGGTGTCAGTTAACAACTGGCACCAACTCCCAATAAGGCCTCGTTTGGCTACTCATTTATTCCTCCTTTCTAATTTATTTTAATAAATTACTTATTATATAGTTAATGTCACATATTTAATCAATTACATAATCTCATTTAAATCAATTAAATAAAATAGAATAATTCTACATTAAATCACATAGTCATATAAATAAAATTCTCATTTATTAAATATGACAAATTATTCAATCTCTAATTAATTATTAAATAATTTAGAAATAACATTATGCTTAAATTATTAAATAATTTAATTCAATAAATATTTAAATTAAATTACAAAATTCTCGTTCGTCACAATGTTTTTTTCCCGTCAAAAGCAAGAATAATTATTATTTCCTTTTATGAAATCTAAGCCGTTATGTTTTTTGTTAAAAGCAAACTGATTATTAATAAAATATCAAGCTTTCACTTATATTTTGCAAAATTTCTTATTCTAAAAGTATGGATTCAAGTGTTAGTTTGCGGGAAAAAAAACATGTTTTTGATTAAAGATTTCATGTTTTCTCTTATGTTGTACATGTTATTATCTTGGAGTATTAATTTGAGTAACTTTGGATTCAATGTTAAATATTAGGTCTTAAGAAAAAATTCATGTTAAAGACAATTAATAATGCTAACTCCAATTCACGAAGCTGGGCCTTTAATTTAGTTGTGGCATCTTGAAGCTTCTAAAGATGTGCCAAAAGCGAATCATTCTCATGATGACGTGAAGCGACCTCCAAGTGTAGTGCAACAATATGAAAACTGGAACTAATGAGATCCAAAATAGTATGAAAAGGAGACATGTCAAAGCCCATAGAGGAGAAGTCATTAACCTTATAATTATACCTATCTAAGTCTTTTGCTCGCAAAGAATAGAGAGAAAGATTATGCATCTCAAGAACAAGTCTCGCAAGTCGATCTAGAAAGAAGGTTTGGGCAGCGAAGGCCCTACGAATAATAAGCCGATCAAATATCTGCAGGAACAAACCTAGGAGACGCTCGAGACTTTCCTAGCTAGAAGAGGAAATCTAAAAACCCCTCCACGGAACAAGATCGCCAGTTGGATTGAAGGAAACTCTAGTAAGAGCCACTTTGGAAATAACCATGACATCTAGTGGGGCAAGAGCTATAGGATTGGTGTGGGTTGTTCTGTTTATGTGGATTACTTTGATTATTTTTTGGATTTGGATTTGGTACCATGATACTCTATTATGTTGTTAATATCTGATAGTACTAAGATTCTATACTACTTATAGTACTCAGATATGATTAATGTTGGTACATTGAAATTTGTTTTGGTTTAATCATATGTGAATTCTATTCATGATGAGCATTTTATTACGTATATTAACAAATTTTGAGATCAAGTTATTTATTGCTCTTAAATATTCATAATCTTAGCGGGAGTCATATATTTAGGGGGAGTAATATATTGCCATCATCAAAAAGGGGGAGAATGTTCATTTATGAGTTTTTATTTTAATGATGACAACATATATTTTGTATGGAGATGTTTTGTATTTTCAGGTTATTGGACAAATCATGCATGTATCAAGATTTCAAGTGGCCCATTGTGAAGAAAAAGTCTTAGTGACACCACTGGATTAGGTCTTTAGGTTTTCACCTAGGAAATCAATGTAAGAATTTCTAGCTTCGGTTATTAATTGCAAGGCAATTTTATTTTGCTAGAAATATTTTTTAAGAGCTTAAAATTCAAATTCATAAAAGAGTTATATTAATTTGGAAACTAAATCAATGGAGCATATGTTTAGCCATGTTTTCCAAAGGTATTTCAATATCAAAGATCTGATCCCTTTATTCAAGTTGCTGAAACTAAATCCAATCCCTTAATTCAAGCTGCCTAACTTTTTAAATTCTAACTTATTCCTTAACAGCTTGATTCTATATTCCATTGGGATTGCTGAAATTGGGAAATTGGTTTTTGTTGTCGCTGGTCCTTCTCCCTTTATATATCTTAGGCTTAAGTTTCAAGGGAAAATGAATTGAGAAAAATAGTGCTTCAAAAGAAAAGTTTCTAGCAATATGATTTTGCCTTGTTCTTAATTTCTTATTGCTGAAAATTCATAGATATTGTAATCATATTAGTTCTTGATTAAAACTTGTATATAAGCCTAGTTTGGTTTGTGTGATCCAGTGGTGAATAGGCCTGTACAAAGGAAGCTCTAAGGTTGCGGTGGTACAAGCAGTTGTAGAGGTGCAAGAGGTTGTAGTTGTGCAAAAGGGTAGTGGTGTCCAACAAGTTCAGAGCTATTTGTACAGGGAGTTATTGTAACTGATTGAATATTATATTAATAAAGGAGTCTCTAATACCATTTGGTATTTGACGTGGATTAGGCCATTAGACTAGAGGTTAAGCGTCGAACCACGTAAAAATCTTAGTATTTATGGTTTACTGTTTATCTTGTTTATATTGCTTCAATTATGCATTCGAACACTTTACTTGCACTGCACAGTTAAAATCAAAGAAGGTTCTGCTTAACAGGTTCATATAAACACCTAAGCATACAAGTCCCCTTGTCTGCATAGTTTCTTTAGCAGAAAATTTAAAAGTGTCATTGTTATTCAGTTAAAACAGATACACATATTCAACTCCCCCCCCCCAATCTAGTTGCGCACATACATAATTTCAAGTTCTTGCATATATCAATCCAACTGATAAGTTGTTCTAATTTTATCGTTTATTGTTTGTTGTCTAATTTGCAGATTATTTGTTGGTGTTTTCTTCAATTTCAGATTGTTTTTCAATGTTTATTAGACTTCATCAAAAAATTTAAATTATTCTAAATATAATTAAGCCAAATTAATACGCCTAAATACAATTTACATTAATAATTTACAACTTACAATTTCCATATAATGTGGATAAGGAAACAAAACTTTTAATATACTTTTTTGTTGAAATTATTATGATCAATTTAAAAAATATTTATAAAAATTAAAATGTCTTTCAAAACTTGTATAACTATATTTGTATACATATAATTGTATAGAAGAATATTCTATTATTAATACAAAATAATATATATAAAATAGGAAAGAAAATATGTTTATCACAATTTTCCTCCCAAACCCTGGTTCCCCCCCACCCTCCCCACCCAAAAAAAAACTACTTGGTTTGTCATCTTGGCCTACAGTTAATGTCTATCTTCCACTTTCAATTTGAAAGTTATGTAAAGCTGCACTTTTTAACTGTGCACGAATGCAAATCCCAAAAACATTCTTTGTTGAAAAAATTCTTCTAATATTACTGTAAGAAATTAAACATGAGTCTGATTTGGGAATCGGGTGCTCATCATCTTCAACAATGAATTCATCAGCTTCTCCAAGATCAGTTCTTTTTCCTCAATGATGGCCCAATATCCCTTGATTTTTACTACCCACAACCTGATTTAGCCTCAAGCCCAAACAGTTCCAATAATGATGTTGCGATACTCTTCAATTCATACGGCGGTAGCAGCTTCGCCAACGGGAGCTGGGACGGGTTAATCAACGGCCTCCACCACCTTCAGAGCTGTTCAGTGATATTTGCTTGGGGTCTTAAGAACTAACTGGAGGATTTGGCTAGAAACCATGTTTTCCTTACATCTTGCCCCGCTCCCTTTCCTCTGCCTCCCACCCCTATTCGCTACTCTTCTCACTTCTCTGTCTCCACTGAAAAGTCTCTCATATCTATATATTTTAAAATAAAATTGTTGATTTTGTATTCAGATCTTTCGATTTAAAGGTGAAAATTTTGAAAATTGTGTTGTGAATGTGAAGTTCGAGATAAGATTAGAGTTTAGGGAAGAAAAGAGTATTTAATTGATAATGGTGATACATGAAGTGATGATGGTAATGATGTTGGAGGAGTTAATGATGGTAATTATGATATCCCGAATATTTATGAGTTTAATAAATCACGGTTGTGGATACAATGATCCTTAAAAAAGAAGTTTATAGGTTAAAGAAAGGAAATAGGCGATATAAAACCTAAGTGATTAATAAGTTGAGGTTATTCAACGATAAAACTATGAGGTAAAATAGACTTAAACCGAGTAAGAAGGATTTGGTATGGTGATTCCGGGGACGGAATCCTTATACGGGGGAAGGATGTGATGACCCGGATTTTCAGAAAATATTTCAATAAGAATTTAATAAATAAAATTCTTATTTGGTGATATGTGATGTGATATTATATTGCATAAGTGAATACGTGCTATGCAATATGTGATTTTTGTGAATAATAAATATGAAAGTAGTATGCACACAAGCCAATCATATTTGATATGATGTAGCATATATTTTGTAATCTTATTCATTTATTAATAAAAGAATTGATTTTCTTAAAAGGCATTTTATATTATCTACATAGTGCTGTTATATTAAATGTGATAAACCCATAGTTTTGAGCAATGCTTTTAGAATCATGATGAAGATCATGCTAATGAGATCTAAATTCTAGATAGCTCACAAACTAAAATCGTTCCTAATCGTTGGATTACTAAATAGGGGATTAGTGAATCCGGATAGATTAGTACATACGTTGCTTGCTCTTAAGAAGAGGATGATTGATCTCATAATCATTTGTGTGGAGACACTAAAGCAAGTATGTAGGTGCTTATTGGAGAATAAGTTCACTAAACGTGGCTCGCTAAGGAATACCTAATGGAGTTTTACTCGCCTGTCAATAGGAATTCCTCTAGTGATAGTAGTACAAGTGATCCTTGGACTTGAGATCATCATAGTATCTTGTGTATGATGAGTTATGCTTTGACATGTCCTTTAAGACCTTTAGGGTATATCAAAGGGTATGATTGGGTATAATAAGTTATGCATGGAGATAGGTGAATGATCAACAAAGAATCTACCACGTCTAATAAAAGATGTGAATGTCCTATGTGATTCGATAAATGACAACTCAGTAGTCCTTGGCCAAGGCAGAATGAAATTAGAAAGGAGTTTCTAATTTGCATTATTTAGAGTTGTGCATTTGGGAATCGAAATACATATAATTAAATAAAATAAGACTTGGCAGTAAATCCATGTCTTATATTTAATTGGGACATTGTATGGTAGAAGGATTGAATTGTACGGTAACTATTCACTGAAAGGTTCTTTTGTGATTAATGTTGAAATCTATATTATCTGGAAAGTCGTTGATCACTAAGGGGGCTTACCCTTATTGTAGAATAAATATTATTTATTTAAATGAATTAAATAGTTTAATTTATTTATTTAAATAAGATTAGAATTGTTCTAATTGATTTATTCACAACCGGTTTAATATGGAGAACCTAAAGGGTCACACCGCAAAAGAAAAATATTTATTTAAGAAGTAAATGGCATAATTGTAATAATAAGTTAAGTGTATTTAATTTAGTCTATGGAGATAGAATAAATTAAATAGCTTAATATTTATTATTTAATATTTTGGAAATATTAAATATAAATTAATAATATGAGTCTTATTATTAATATTACTGTTACTATTATTTAATTCCTAATAGGGATTGGGAATTAATTAATAGAAGTACTCTCACATGAATTCCTAATTGGATTAGGAGCATAATTAATTAAAGGAGTTTAATTATAATAGAAATCCTAATCCTAAATAGTTTAGGGAAGGGTTATTCCTACATCTATAAATAAGAGGAGTCTTATCATAGATTAGGGTTATACACTCTTGCATTAAATTGTGGAGAGTACTTACAATTTCTATAGAGATAGAAACTAGGGTTTTGCCAATACCCAACTTCTTGAATACCTATTCTTCCTTGGTGGATCACCTCTAGAGGCCAAACACTTGGGTGGCTAACGTTGATCAAAGGGAGGAATCTCATAGGTGAAATTCGAGGAGAACATGAAGGACTAGGAGTTGAACTTATACCCGAGGAAGTTTTGAACTACGAGGGTATAATTCTTATTCTCTTTCTCTTTCGTTTAATTGATAATTGAACATAAGGATAGATCATGGTGATGGTTTGTATAAAAATTTTAAAATCCGTTTTATCACGCTTCCGCCCTATTTATGTAATTTGATTACATGTATGCGTTATATACAAACCTAACAAAATATACTATTATTATATATTTATTATTTCATGTAAATAAATTGTAGACTCAATTTATTAAAAAGAAACGAGATGGGTAAAGTTTATGATGAAGAAAATTATTTAAATAATTTATAATATTAAATTATTTTAATAGGAGTATAATGGTTAGAAATAATTTATAAATGGAGATTAAATTTAAATTATATTATGAAAACAATATAATTTGGTTATGAAGTCTTGTAATTCACTATGAATTAAATTTCATGAGCAAGTTAATTAATTCACTTAATAAAATTGGTGAATTAAGGTAATATTTAAATTATGGTTAAATATATTAAAGTAATATATTTAATATATGAATAGGAATAAATTGTTGAAGACAATTTATGGGAACACTACAAGAAAATTTCTAACAGCAACCAACACTTTCAACGACCGCCCCATCTGGTCGCTAATGTCTTTATTTGCGACCGATATTAGCGACCACACTTAAATCTGGTCGCTAGTTAATATCAGCGACCATGTGCGGTCGATGATCGGTCGCTGATATAATTTTTTGGCCAAAATAATTGGCGTAATTATTGGCGGCAGACTTGTTGCGACCAATATGGTAACAACAACCGCAATCGGTCGTTAATAAGGCCACGTCATAAAAATTCAACAACTGTATCCGGTCACTGATAGCGGTCGCTGATCGTTTTTAATCCTAGACAATTGAACAGGTCCAGGCCATATCAGCAGACGAAAGAAAAATAAGAGAGGGAGAAGAGGGAGAAGAGAGAGGGAGGGAGAGGAAGAAGCCCATGTCACCGTCGCCCTCAACGCTGGACCTGGCCATGTCATCACCCCCAACGCCGGACCTGGCCACGCCGTCGCCCCCAACGCCGGACCTGGCCACGCCGTCGCCCCCAACGCCGGACCTGGCCACGCCGTCGCCGCCCCGTCGCCGGACCTTCCCAGTTCCAAGTATTCATCTCTCTCAGTATATATATATATATATATATAGTACATTTGGGGGAATCGCATACATTTGTGTTGATTGAATTGGTCCTGCTAAAAGTCAAATAGAATTTGGAAATGAACATTTTATTTTTTTATTGAGATTATATTTTGCAAAAATTGGGATTAATATTTGTGTATTGGCACTTCACATCATTTAATTTGGGACTTCATATTATTTGGAACTTTCTGTCAGTGTACATTGAATCAGATACTTGCTTCAATTTTTGTTCCTTTTTGCTTTAATGTTTGTGTTCATTGAATCTGTTGTTGTTGTTAGATACTTGATTAGTATGTACATTGAATCTGTTGTTGTTTATTGTTTTTCGAAAACGCAACAAAAAAGTGATGGCTTCATGTACTGATGCTTTGTCTTGGTTTAATTTACTGGCTCTAAATTGTTGGTCTTGGTCTTGGATATTAGAAGTTAGCTACGTACCTCTAGGGAATCTCTAATTTAGTTTTTGGTTGTTTCAGTTTGCTGTGAGCATCACTCTATATTATGTACAATGCCTAGAAAACATATTCTATTTTTTGTAATATTGGTTTTATAAACTTAAAAATGTAAAAAATAGCCAAGCAAAATATTGAGTTCCAAAAAAACAAATGGTTTAGTAGTTGTCTTGATGATGATGTTAATGTAGGTGATCTCCGATGTAGTTAAATTGCTATATTGTTGTTAGATATACCCATATAGAGATGGGCAAAATTATTATTGGTATATATTATTGTATTAACATTGTAATGAAATATATATATATATATATATATATATATATATATAAATATACTCATTCGTGGAGATAAAAGTCATTTAGGTGTGCTAGGCATATTGGTATGCTTTAACACAAAAAGACTGATTACTCATTTTCATTCTACAGATGAAAATATTGATAATATATATTCTATTTGTTTCAAAATATAGGATCTAACATAGACTTCTGTGAAATCAATTTGAAATATTTTTATATTCAAAATTGATATAAATTATGTTAATATAAAACAAATAAAATAAAATAAATAATACAAAATAAAATAAAATTTAATAAAAAATAATGTAATGAACTAAGTAGTATTTCCTTTGCTTCTCAATACTAAATAAAATAATATAAAATAATAAAAATAAGATAGGACAATGTATAAAGCTGGACTATAAATGACATGGTTCATTGTAACAGTCCAATAGATAGAGAGCTCAGCCATATATATAGAGCTAGCTCTTCTACCCCTCAAAGCTGTTAGTGCATTGTAATAGAACTAAGGAAGTAACAGTCCAATAGATAGAGAGGAAGAGAGGGCCACGACTGGGAACTATAAGGGAGTGGAGCATCAATGGGCCACCATTCTGATAACCATTCGAGATTAGATTTTGGTTGGCTATCCCTTATATTAAGATGTTCATTCTTTTCATTATGGTTTGAACATGTATGGCTGGGGTTGTGTTGTTGTTTGAACACCCAGCTTACAACAACAGCTTACAAGTATGTTGAAATGTTAATCGTATGCTTATAAGTATGCTCAAGTCATATGTTTACAAGTATGCTTAAATGTTAATCATATGCTTACAAGTATGCTCAAGTTATATGCTTACAAGTATATTCAAGTCATATGCTTACATAAAGATACATCTATATGTATTTATATGCATCATAAATGACATTGGGTTGAATTGTAAATCTCTAACAAGGGGGTCGATATATGAGGCATACAGTTTCGATGAGATATCTACGTTTGTCTCAGACTATTTTCCCGACGAAATCTTGACAAAGGCCAATCGAGTCCCGAGATATGATGATGGGGGCAATGTTGAACTAAATGATCGGCTTTCTGTATTTGGTCTACCGGGTCGCACTTATGGAAAAGGGAAGCGCATATTCCTGTCTGAGCAAGAATTACATGTTGCACATACTTGCATTCTTCTCAATTACGAGGAGATTGCCGAATTTGTAAGGTATACATGTAAAATTGATATTTATTGGACCTATATCTTAACCTGCAATCTCATACATTCAAATATGTTAATGTTTATAAAATTGTATAGATCATACGATGATGAGTTAAAAATGAATCAGCCCGGCATCACTGATAAAGATATTCAACTCAGTATTGATCAAAAATTTACACTTTGGCTAAAGGACAAAGTAAGTTAAGTTAATTAAGCACGACATTGAAACTATATTAATTTATGAGTTCATTTAACTTAATAGAATTTTTGTAGGCTCTTAATGAGGGAACCATTCCTCCAAATATACAAGTCCTAGCTATGGGCCCAGATAGGGACTAAGTCAGCCGCAATGGTTACAAAATAAATGGCTGTAAATTTCAAACAAAGGCATATGCTCGCGGTAAAAGAACAACTAACACTGGAGTGTGTGTTCAAGGAGATTGTTACAATGAGCTTGGTTGTGCCTTTTATGGGGAGTTGGAGGAAATCATTGAGTTGTCGTACAAGGGTACTTATGGGGGTCATATTAACTTGTTCAAGTGTCGTTGGTTTGATTCAGAAAAAGGGATACGTGTTAATCGCCATGGAATCGTCGATGTTGACCTCCATAGGTCCACGTACGTCAACACACCTTTTGTGTGGACACCTCAAACAGTATAAGTTTACTACACTCCTAGTCCTGTTAGGAAAAGGGATAGACCGCCTACAGATTGGCAAGTTATAATTCATACTCCCATGCGCAGTCGTGTCCCAATTAGTAGACAGGGAGTTCTACCAAGAGGAGATGCTTCATAGACCTTCTATAATAAATGTGGAGAATAACAATGAAGTAATCCAGTTAGAGGGTGGAGATGAACCTGATGAATTGGATTCCGAGTCAGTACATGTGCCAGATGACATTAAAATTGAGAAGGAAGAGTTATTGATTGACACTGACACTGAATCTGATGAAGATGATGGTTATGAATCTCCAATACATATACAAAATGATTCTGACTCAGACAGCGATTAACAAAATAGAATGTATGTTGAGTATTACTTGTATTACATACAATTACATATATACATGTTTATATCATTATCATGTTTATGTTCCTTTCATTTATAGTTGTCGTAGTTAACTATTTCATACAATTACCTGTCATTATTGTCATTTTATTTGTAAAATTGTAATCAAATATAACTCATAATAACATCGATTCATTTAGTTATAGATGTCTTCTGAACCAGGGCAAAGAAAACGTGGCTTGGGTAAGGGTCCTAATAATGTGCCGAAGGCCCGGGCTAATCCGGATGGCCGGATTCTCATACAAATTCATCCTCCTCCGGACAACATGTACGTTAAACATCATTAATGTAAATTGCTTTAAATATTATATTCAAATGACTTATCTTTAATGTAAAATGTTGTATATTGTAGTGATTTTAGCGATAGGAAAATTGTGAAGTGTATTTCACAGTTATGCTTACAGAACTGGCCTACGCCAGTGATTACGTAGGCGAGCACACCTATCGCCCACAAGGATGCAGTTTGGGCTAAATTTCAGGTATATTTTTTTTGCGGTCTGATATATAATATAATTAATAAACTAATATTGTTTAGTAGTGTTGGATTATGTTCATATCACCGTTTTAATAATATTATTATTATTTTATTTGCAGAAAAGGTATAAGTGGGACGACGCGCATACATCAATTATTCAGACGTTGTTCTAGCAGAAGTGCGTCGTCCGAACCAAAGATAATCTGAACAAAGAATGGCAGAAAATCCTACATAATGCAGCGATCGACCATCCAAGACAGTGGGGAGCAATACATGCATGAACATTGCCCCTGGTGGTGCACGCAGCCCATATGGACTGAGATGTGTGCCTAGTAGAGTGCTGAGAGCTGGGTCAAGAGACGCAAGACTGCCGCCTCGAACAGATCCGCAGGTGTACCTGAAGGTTCAAAGGCGAAAGGCCCTTATAATGGCAGTAGTATTTCACAGTTGCAGCATATTACTGCTAGGGTATATATTTTACAAAATTTAAGTTTTAGTTTTAGTATATCACATGTTTACATATTAATAAATGAGCATATTTTGTAGGAGACATCGTCTCAGTAGCCTATCTATTTGCTGGATGTACACGTGGCCACCCGCGATGGTTTGCCTGAGGCTATCCAGATAGCGGTGCTTTCATATATTTATAAATTTTTATGTCATTTTTAAGCATTTTATATTTATTTTTAACTATTTAATTTCTAACCTACTGACAGGACACTTATAAGAGCCTACTGAATGAGCGCTATCCTAAAGGCACCCTGCGGCTGTCGATTAATCAGGAGTTGTGGGAGAGGGCGTCGGTTGTCAAGAAGAACTATGTCAAAGGCCAAGGACAATGACAACGACCGACTATCAGTGGCACAGGCAGCTCTGCTAGTCAGTCTACTCAGTCCTCGTGCCATCCGATGCCGCACACTTCTGCTGACTGTGTGAGAGCAATATATCAGGATCGAAATTTTCTTCTTACACTTGGAGGGCATCTGCAGTCTATGAGTCCTGAGGAGTTAGCAGATGCAGTGGCGAGAGCAGCACAACACCAGGACGATGAGCCCAAGGTAAAAGTAATCTTGTCATTGTTTAACTTTATGTACTTTCGCTTTATGTACTACTTTGCATGTTTAGTTTAGCTTTATATTCAATAATACATGTTTTATTCTTTTGTTACAACCCCATTTGGACGATATTCATCCTTGAAGACATTTTTATTCCCTCAATTCTTTTATTAATCTACATTTGAATGAATGAATTTATGGATGCATGTTTACATTCACTACAAGAAATTGGGGCTCTTGCGAAGGAAAATTTGTGAATAAATTATTTCCTTCTCAAATAAGCCTTTTTTGTGAGGGATTAGTGAAGGAAAAAGATTGTGTGACAAAAAATAATTAGCGAATGAAATTTCCTTCGCAAATTAATTTTTTTCTTTCGCAAATTTAAGATAATAAAATAATAGTTGGCGCCTATTTTTTATTGAAAAATTGCGAAGGAAATTTTATTCGCAATATGTAATTAGTGAAAGTTATTTTGTGAGAGAAAAATTCTTCATTACTTTGCTTGAAGTAAATCTCAAATAATCAACACCTAAGGATATTTCCTTCACAAATTCTAAAAAAAATATTCACTAATTTAAGTGTTAGGATTGCCGTCTCTAAAAAAGTAATATATTATAACTACTCCGTACTATTTTTCTCGATTATTTTTCATTCGGTCTCCTCTTTCTCCACCTCCTTCCTCTTCCCTCTTATCAATCTATCTGCCCTCTTCTTTCTTTATCTCCATCCCTCTTTGTTCCCAACGTGCGACAATAAATCTCTTTTTTCTTCTTCTCTTTTCTTTCCTCTTCGCCTCCTTCATTTTTTAATCTTAACTCCCAATTTCAGCTCAAACAAAATTCCAGTCATGCATCAAATGGAGAGAGTTCGAACTGAGAGGTACTGCGAAGTAGTTCACTAAATAGAGAGACTTCACTGAGCATATGATAGTTTGGAACGAAGAGACCATCTGATGACACACTTGAGAACTTTACAAAGGTACTTGAGAATGAACCCTAACCCCCAATTTCTTATTATTGTCATGCAATAAACCCTAACTCCCAATTTCTTATTATTGCTTCCACTTGCAGGTTGCTCCTTTTTTCCCAATTTGGCTACTAGGAAGGTAATGTGCATATTATCTAAATATCCAATTCTTATCCCCCAGTGCCATATTCTCAACTAAATGCTGATTATAACTTTGTTGATTCTGGTCATTTAAATGATCGATTACACTAAATCATGAATTCCTTGACTTTGAATGAAATACATATTTTTGCTGGCTATTAAGTGTTTGTGAAATTGCTTTTGAGAGAGTGAGTTTATGCTAGTTGCTAACTGTTTGTGAAATTGCTCGAGTGAGAGTGGGTTTATGCTAGCTACTAACTGTTTGTGAAATTGCTTGAGAGAGAATGAATTTATGCTAACTACTACATGTTCATAAATTGCTTGAGAGAGAGAGTGAATTTATGCTAACTATTAACTGTGACATAGGCCACAAGGCCTAATCATTATTTACGCTAGGTAGCAAACAAGTAATCATCATTTTAACTAATTAACACATTCATATTAATATCTTTCTTCTCAATTTCTCTCTTTTCTAAAACAAATGAATTTTTTTGTTTGTTTATAGTAATAAGTAATTCTAAGTGTACTCCGTAGTCACCACCACTGGTATATATGCTCTTCATTTCTACTTTCAATTTTTTTTAATTATTATAAACTCTTACTGTTTTCTAATGAATGTGTATGTATTTAGATAAAGGGGTTCTAGAGAATGTTTAATCTGCTTTTGAATTTGGTTTTTAAGTTTATAGCTGATATTTGGTGTTTGTTATTGGGATTTTTAATATTTGAGTGGATAAATTTTAATATCATGATAGGGATCATGCTGGTGGCAATGAAAATATAAAGCAATTGGTTCATGGGATTAAAGTTTATGGTGGCTTTGTTGATAATGTTAAGGGGTGTACTAATAAGGTGGACAATGGTGATAAGTTCTCACTGGATACTGATATCAGTATGTTGTGTCTTCACACACCTTGGTATGCTCTTTGTTATATTTAATTATAATTATCTTGTTTTTTTCAACCCAGATATGCTTTTAAATTTTGCTATCTGCTATAACACGCATCATATAAATTCTCTACTTATAAATACGACCTCTTCGATTCCTCCCATCACAATTATTACAACAAGCAGAATTCATATCTAAGGCGCTAATATATACTAGTCAGTCTTTCTTTTCGTTTCAAGTTCAAGTATATGTTCTAATTAAAAGTCATGGCCATCTCAAAGGCAATTATTGATTCATTTCTCATATCTTTTCTCGTTCTGCACTTTGTTCACGGTGTTGACATAATGGTATATATGCTTTTAATTTTCTGTTTAATTTAAAAAATATATACATATCGACATATCTTTCTCTCTCCTGATCTGGCCGATTTCTAAAAAATATGGCATGCATTTTTATTTATGTAGATGAATAACAATGGAAGTACTGGGCGATCTCTTCTCCAGAAAATAGGTTGATATTCTTATATATTAATTCTATATTAATTATGATTAAATTGTCTCTAAAACATGGTCATCTTTATTGTTAATAATTACTAAGTATTTTAATTAAGTGGATAGACCACAGATATTTAGTACTCCATATATATAGGGAGTTTGTTGATTACTAATGATGATGAATGAATGTTTATTTAATGCAGATTGTGGAGCGCGATGCGCAGAAAGATGCCAATTATCGTCAAGGCCAAAATTGTGCAAAAGGGCATGCAGAACTTGATGTGCCCATTGCTGGTACGGCAACAATTGAAAAGATTTGGAAAATATGCAAGTTTGAGAAAACGGGACACTAAGAGAAGGTTTGTTTCTTCTTTCCCATATGGAAGACTTTAGGTTTAAAATTTGATACATGTACGTTCAGGCTAGGTCTTAGGATATGCTAGTTATTTGATACTAATATACTAAATGATGTCCACTATGTTAACATCTGCGGAGTATGATGTGCATACTTTATACATGTTTTTGATTCTTAGTTTATGGTGTTTTATATATCTATATTTACTTCGTGGTTCTTGTACTTTTTCAACTTCGGCGATATTTTTGCTCTTTTAATTATGTCAAAATTATTTGATCTTTACTATAAAGCCCTCAATACAAATGCCTTTGGTAGAAGTGTGTGGAGGAGTGGAATCTGTATATTGAAGGTTAGGTGAGGTTTTTTTCTAGTATAAATGCCTATGGTGTTTTTTCTAGCTACGGGCAACGACCCTCACTATAGGCCTTTTTTCTAGTAGTGAAATACATATAGCAGAACATTTTTCCCCTTTAATTTACTTTTTTTTCTCTCCAACTTATGATATCAATTGTGTAGGAAAAACTTTAATTAATTCTTGGCATTGGACATGTAGTTCATCCAGAGTTAGATGTTGCTTTAGTGCAGCCACCTAATTATGGTTGTTGTCTATATCCTATAAACACCTTCTTATTAATGGCCATTGGACTTTATTCTTTCATGAGACAAATAAATCTTCCTTATGTCCTCTTATAATGTCTCCGAGTATAGCTTATTCCTCACTGCAACCGTCTATTGATCCTAAGGTATTGGAAAGTATGGTTGATAAGATTGTACTCCGTTAATTGGGTATAAAGTCTATAGACAATGCTTCTACTGATGATAGTTATCTGTTGTATTCTATCTGCTGGGCATCTCTGCTCTGTTATGTTGTTGCTGGTGCTATAGCAGGTCTAAGATGTTGGTATCTTATTGCCCTGCTACTTTTGTTGTGGGTGGTTCTGTCATGCTATTTGGGAGGGCTGCTGTGAATGCATATGCTGCTGGGTTTCTGGGTATTTCTAGGTCCCTGTAAATGCATTTGGTTGTTGGTGCAGTCTGTCATGGTGTTGTTGTGCTGCCAATTCTTTTGTTTCTGTTGTGGATCTCTTGTTGCAGCAAAGCGCCTGCTGCTGCAGTTTCTACTACTACATATGCTTGGTGCTAGCCTTTTATTTCACCTACTACTGCTAATTTGCTATAGTCTGCATATGGTTTGGGCTGCTGGTTCTGGGCTGCTGTGGTGAAAGGATGTTGTTGCTGCAGCTGTTGGCCATAAAACTGAGTTCCTGCTGCTGCAATGGTCTGATTTCCAGCTTTGAGTGCCTCTTCTACTGGACTGCTTAGTGGGTTTGGTTGCTGGAGCCTAGCTAATGCAGTTGCTGCTGTTTAACTGCTGCTACTGCTTTGTGACGCCCCCAAATCCGGGTCACCCGAACCGCGGACTTGGTTCGTCACTTTCTCATACCTGTATCATACTATTGATAACTTACAGCGGAAATAAAGGAATATTTACATTGATATAACATAAATAATCCTGTCCCAAGTCTCGAAACCAAAACTTCTACAAAACATAACTTAATACACAAGGGTAATTAAGTCTAAATATATCACAAAAGTCAACGAGTCTTAATACATAATCCAAATGGTAACCTTAATAGTACAAAGCTAATTAGTAGTTATGCCTTTGCCTTTATCCTTCCCTGAGCTTTCACCACGAGCTCCACTAACTGAAATATTTTAAGGAAAGCAAGGGTGAGCAACAAATTTGCTCAGCAAGTATAATAACAATAATCGTGAATCATCAATTGAACACTTTATAGCTTACAAGAATCAAGAGAATAAAAGATAGCTCAAGAACTTGCTCAATTTCTACGAATGATCTCTTTAACACAATTGTAGGGCCTCTATGGACCGAATGAATTCAATGTTCCCAAATGGAGGAAATATTCTATACTGAGTAGTCATCATGACCCTGAACTTTTACTAGAATCACCAGAAATTCATCTGATAACCCAACATACTAATATAATAGGTGATCAGCCTAATGTACCCGGTGTTATGCATAACCCCTTTTACATACTGTTGGCGCGCGTGTCGGTTCCCCGACATACATACTGTTTCCCCTACTATGAGGGTTGTTCATCTCAGCTTTACATAGGAATCCAAACCAAACAATTTGATCAGATAGCTTTACTTAACAACAATGATGATTAAACATACGTCTAGCCTTAAGACAATACCAATTTGGTTAGTCAATTTCCGCCTTAAGACAATACCAATTTGGTTGACATTTAATAAATAATTAAGCAATTAAGGTTGAGCTTTAACAAGGTATAAATAACTAACTTGTTCAACCATTTAGGATAGAAATACAAGTGTTGGACCCGCTGAAATGGGTCCATTAGGTCTGACCCGACCTGACCCGACCTGACTGCCCGACCCGGTCCAGACACGGAACTGGCGCTGCAGTGCCAAGCCAAAGCTCTGGGCCTCACGCTGCGGCGTGAGTCCCATGTTTTCTCCCTGGCAGGGCTTCACGCTGCGGCGTGAGCCTTAGAGCTTGGGCCTCACGCTGCGGCGTGAGTCCCGTGTTTTCTCCCTGACAGGGCTTCACGCTACGGCGTGAGCCTTAGAGCTTGGGCCTCACGCTGCGGCGTGAGTCCCGTGTTTTCTTCCCACATTGCCCTTCGCTGCAACATGAGCTGCAGGGCTTATGAGTGGCGCTGCGGCGCCATTCTGCAGTAGCCGGATTCTGGGTTTGTTCCCAGTTCGCGACTCCGTCCTCCGGCCACTCCAACCTCAATAACTCCTTCAATACACAAGCAAATTGGTCCATTCCGGACTCTATGGACTCCTAACTCATGGGGCTACAACATATCAAAAATGCAGAGCTACCCATTAACATTAACATGGTCAAATCTTAAGACAAAGTGTAAAGTTCATACTCTGTTCTTCGAGTTCTTGACAAGTTTTACAAAAATCATTACTACGAACTCGTTTTAACTCCTTTTCACTCCATTCTGGTTAGATTCGTAACCCATGGAACTACAATACCATAGCAACAAATAAAATTAACAAATAAGAAATCATAGCTCTACAGTCCTCTAAAAAGTCCAAACGTCCAAGTTCATGTCCAAAGTCCATTGTTCTTGCTTCATTCAGCCAAGGTAAGGATTTGTTGCGTTTTTGTTCCACTTTGATGTTATTAATGGCTTACATAACCTCTTAAGAACATTTACAAACAATCATAACAAACAAAAACACCAAGAATCGCCACAAATCTGACCCACAAGCTTAAGAGCTCAAAACTAAGAAAAACTTGAAAAACTTAACAAGAAATCGAATGGAAAGGATTTGGTTGATGTTTACCTCTGTAAATCCTTCCTAGATGATTAAGAAGCTTGCTAGGCTTGCTTGGCTCGAGTTCTTCTTGCTTGGATTCTCCTCTTCCTCACCCGTGCCTCCTTCTTCTTCCTCCTTTCTTTTTTCCGGCGACCTTCTTCTTTTTTTCCAGCGAACTCCGGCGACTTCTTCCTCTTCCTTCTTTGCAGCTCTCTCTCTCTTTCTCTCTCTTCTACCTGCTGATGGGAATGGGAGGAGTGTGGAATGCAAGAGAGAATGAATGATTGAATGGAATGGGAGAGTAAAGGAGTGAATTAGGGAGAAAATGGGTTTGGTGCTCAAGCTTGGCCAAAAATTCAAACTTGCCGGCAACCTCCCTTCTCTCTCCTCATTTTCCTAGCATCTGATTGGTTGATGGGTTTTGTTTGGTTCCCACTTGGAGTAACAAGTCAAAATAAATACCCGAAAATACCAAAAATATATCCGAAAACTCCCCCTTTTGTACCAAAACTGGTAAATAACTCTACCCAAAATTTAAAATGGGTACTCCCATAATTATTGGGATGCATAAAAATAATTATTATGGGATTTGTCCAAGTATTCGGAACACCCATATAATACAATTCGGATACGGATAAAATCACGTATCAGCTCAAATAAAATTTTCGACGCTTGGAAAAATTATTCGTACGCATACACCTATTTATGAAGTTTATTAAAATCGAAAAAGACAAAAAAAATTTATGGCGTGAATAGTGCCTCGAGAAACGTGCCCCGTGAATAGTGATTTAGCGACGCTACGCGAAATCAATATATTCACCCTAACGACACTACAACACGTAAAATTCAACACATACACTTATTCTAGGTTATAACACAACCTTTAAGCACGTGACACATAATAATATCAATAAAAATAAAAATTCATTTCATTCACACATAAACTCGGGTTACAAGGAAATTAAAATTCCCGATCGTTACATTCTCCCCTCCTTATAAGGATTCTGTCCCCAGAATCACAATACAAGGTTAAGCAAAAAGTTGAGGGTAATTCTCCTTTATCTTATCTTCTAATTCTCACGTAGCCTCCTCGGCATTGTGGTTTCGCCAAACAACTTTCACAGAAGGAATAACCTTATTTCTTAATACTTGCTCTTTCCTATCGATTATCTGAATAGGAATTTCCTCATACGTAAGATCTTTCTCTATTTGGACGGGCTCATAGGATATCACGTGCTTATAATCGGGCTTGTATGGTCGTAACACTGAAACGTGGAACACATTGTGGATATGTGAAAGTAGTATGCACACAAGCCAATCATATTTGATATGATGTAGCATATACTTTGTAATCTTATTCATTTATTAATAAAGGAATTGATTTTCTTAAAAGGCATTTTATATTATCTACATAGTGCTGTTATATTAAATGTGATAAACCCATAGTTTTGAGCAATGCTTTTAGAATCATGATGGTGATCATGCTAATGAGATCTAAATTCAAGATAGCTCACAAACTAAAATTGTTCCTAATCGTTGGATTACTAAATTGGGGATTAGTGAATCCGGATAGATTAGTACATACGTTGCTTGCTCTTAGGAAGAGGATGATTGATCTCATAATCATTTGTGTGGAGACACTAAAGCAAGTATGTAGGTGCTTATTAGAGAATAAGTTCACTGAACGTGACTCGCTAAGGAATACCTAATGGAGTTTTACTCGCCTGTCAATAGGAATTCCTCTAGTGATAGTAGTACAAGTGATCCTTGGACTTGAGATCATCATAGTATCTTGTGTATGATGAGTTATACTTTGACATGTCCCTTAAGACCTTATGGGTATATCAAAGGGTATGATTGGGTATAATTAGTTATACATGGAGATAGGTGAATGATCAACAAAGAATCTACCTCGTCTAGTAAAAGATGTGAATGTCCTATGTGATTCGATAAATGATAACTCAGTAGTCCTTGGCCAAGGCAGAATGAAATTAGAAAGGAGTTTCTAATTTGCATTAATTAGAGTTGTGCATTTGGGAATCGAAATACATATAATTAAATAAAATAAGACTTGACAGTAATTCCATGTCTTATATTTAATTGGGATATTGTAAGGTAGAAGGATTGAATTGTACGGTAACTATCTACTCAAAGGTTCTTTTGTGATTAATGTTGAAATCTATATTATCTAGAAAGTCGTTGATCGCTAAGGGGGCTTAGCCTTATTGTAGAATAAATGTTATTTATTTAAATGAATTAAATAGTTTAATTTATTTATTTAAATAAGATTAGAATTGTTCTAATTGATTTATTCACAACCGGTTTAATATGGAGAACCTAAAGGGTCACACCGCAAAAGGAAAATATTTATTTAAGAAGTAAATGGCATAATTGTAATAATAAGTTAAGTGTATTTAATTTAGTCTATGGAGATAGAATAAATTAAATAGCTTAATATTTATTATTTAATATTTTGGAAATATTAAATATAGATTAATAAGAGGAGTCTTATTATTATTATTACTTTTACTATTATTTAATTCCTAATAGGGATTGAGAATTAATTAATAGAAGTACTCTCCCATGGATTCCTAATTGGATTAGGAGCATTATTAATTAAAGGAGTTTAATTATAATACAAACCCTAAATCCTAAATAGTTTAGGGAAGGGTTATTCCTACATCTATAAATAAGAAGGGTCTTATCATAGATTAGGGTTACACACTCTTGCATTAGATTGTGGAGAGTACTTACAATTTCTATAGAGATAGAAACTAGGGTTTTGCCAAATACCCAACTTCTTGAATACTTGTTCTTCCTTGGTGGATCACCTCTAGAGGCCAAACACTTGGGTGGCTAACGTTGATCAAAGGAAGGAATCACACCGTAGCATTCGAGGAGAACACGAAGGACTAGGAGTTGAACTTGTACCCGAGGAAGCTTAGTTCTACGAGGGTATAATTTCTTATTCTCTTTCTCTTTCGTTTATATCGTTAATTGAGCACATTGATCGATCATGGTGATGGTTTGTATAAAATTTTAAAATTCGTTTTATCGCGCTTCCGCTCTATTTATGTAATTTGATTACATGTTCGCGTCATATACAAACCTAACAGTGGTATCAGAGCCTAATCATGTGCTAATTATCGATCTTGATGATTCCATGTATGAATTGATATGCGAAACGTTCGAATTTTTGGGCAAGAAAAATTTTTCTGATTCTGCATCGCGGCGCGGCCGCGCCGCTTCCAGTTCATTCTGGAGCGCGGCCGCGCCCTAACCCAGAAAACGTTTCCTGCGGTGCAGCGCGGCCGCGCCGCTCCTAGTTCAAATTGGAGCGCGGCCGCGCCGGTGTCCAGACTTTGAAAATTTTTATTTTTTTTCTCAATTAAAATAAATGGTTTATTTAATTGATAAAAGCTTAAAATAAAAGAGTTTATTTTATCTGGAATAGGATTTCAGATTGCTAAAATTAAAGGAGTTTAATTTGGATTTGGTTTTTGATTAAAATAAAAGAGTTTATTTTGTTTCAAAACTAAATATTAGCAAAACTTTTGCCCATTAATTGATATCAATGCATATATGGAATTGTTTTATTATTCATGAGATGAATGTTATTTATTGATACATATAGAGATATGTATGATAATAAATAGGGATTGATTATGGACTATTGACCAATGTGTGATTGGATTTATTTTAGTGGATGCTTGAATGAAATGGGTTTTTATAAATGGGGTCTGCGTACCTCGTCTTCTCTAATTTTTTCCTAAATGTAAATTCTATCTCCCTCCTATGTACTTCCCCTTGACTGCTGATCAAGGTTTCTATTTATTGTAAATAGTTTATGTAATAGGACTAGTTAGAATTAATTTTTGAAGAATTGGAGACAAAGGAGCAAGGAGCGCTTGAAGACCCGTTTGTATTGGAGCCCGGGTTTAAATGTAATAGTTATATTTAAATTTAATTCTTGCACCCTAGGTTTGACCTTTTGGTTCACTTGGTGGCTCTAGTGAACCAAACTAGAATAAAAGTCCATAATCAATCCGGGTAGAATATAGTATTCTATATGTGCATGCTTATTATATATATATATTATATATTATCCAACATGCTTCGCATGTAAAATAATATGACGCGTATTTTATATATATATGTGCATGCGCGCTAAACAAGATGAGACTAATAATAACAAACCCCTCAAAGTAATATATTAAGTCTTAAGCGTTCAAAGATATTTGGAATATCGAACGTCGCCTTCTAGCATGGTAAAGCAATAGAGTATTAAATATTTAATATGAGTTTGTTGTGTCACACAAGGCAAGTATTAAATATTTAAGATGTTGCTTTATCACATTTGATGCTTATAAATAGACTGAACGATGCTGTTTTGTTGTGTCACACAAGGACAGTGTTTTTCTTTCGAATATATGAAAGTGCTAGGTTGGACTTAACTTAGATAATTTTGATTCGGATGTGTCACACTTGATCAAAATAATCTAAGAGGCAAAATACAAGGAGTTACATAGTGATGTAATTGACAATAGTTGTCTACCTATTTATTTATATATCGTTTGTTGTGTCACACAAGGCTATATACATTTGAAATGGGATCCTTAATCTCACTAGCAAATCTTTAATTAGAATTGCCGAACTGTATAATGAGGGTAATATAGTTTGATGAAAATAGTGGGAGATACCAATTTAAAATAAAGACCTAATTTATTTTGGTAATTAATTAAATGAATGTATGCTAAAATGTTGTCTATTTCACATGCAGAATTTAAAAATGTCAAACTCACTATCACTGCGTAGCATACTTGATGCTAACAAACTGACCAGACCGAATTATACGGACTGGTTAAGGAATCTGAGAATTGTTCTCACTGCTGAAAAGATTTCTTATGTCCTAAATTCGCCAGTCCCTGCAAGTGTTGCAGAAACAGCCTCTGAGGAAGAGATTGCTACTTTTAGAAAGTGGCAAGATGATGCAATCTTGGCTCAATGCATCATGCTCGCATCCATGAGTAACGAGCTTCAGCGTCAGCATGAAACTATGGATGCTCCTACTATATTGCTGCACCTCAAAGAGTTGTATGGTGAGCAAATAGGACTGCTAGATATCAGATATCTAAGGAGCTCTTCCGATCTCGTATGACCGAGGGCACTGCTGTTGAGACTCATGTCCTTAAGATGATCAATTTGATTGAACAACTTGGACAGCTTGGGTTCGTGATGGATGGGGAGTTAAGCCAAGATTTTGATCTTGCAGTCACTCCCGGACACCTTCTCACAATTTGTTGTGAATTTTCACATGAATAAGTTGGACGTCAGCTTGCCTGAGTTACTTAACATGCTGAAAACTGCTGAAGGTCACTTCTCATCCAACAAGAACCAAGTCTTACTAGTGGATGATTCTTCCAAGAAAAGGAAGAGGCCCAAGGTATCTTCTGAAAAGAAGAAAGACAAGAAGGCTAAGGGCAAGGCGAAGAGAAAGGATAAAAAGAAACCTGATCCAGATAGCAAAGGAATTTGCTACCATTGCAATAAGCCGGGACATTGGAAGAGGAACTGCAAGGAGTATCTTGCGGGCCAAAAGAAGCTTGGAGAAGCTTCGACTTCTGATCTAGGTTTGTTCATGATTGAAATTAATTTTTCTGAAAGTCAAAATTCTACTTGGGTATTGGATACCGGCTGTAGTTCTCACATATGTAATAATATGCAGGGACTAAGCAGAAGTAGGAAGCTGAACAAGGATGAAGTCGTCCTACGAGTTGGAAATGGAGCAAAAGTTGCTGCATTGGCTGTAGGGACTTATTGTTTAGCACTGCCTTCGGGCAAGTTCATTAGTTTAAATAACTGTTATTATGTTCCAACACTCATTAGAAACATTATTTCAATTTCTGTATTGGATATGGATGGTTTTGATATTATAATAAAGAACAACAATTGTTCTATTTATAATAAAAGTGTTTTATATGGTGTTGGCAATTTACTGAATGGACTTTACATACTTGACTTGCATGAAAATATACTTCAAATTGAACAAACTAAGAAAAGAAAAAGAGATGATGTTAATTATACCTATATGTGGCACTGTAGACTCGGTCATATCAATGAAACAAGATTATCCAAGTTGCATAAAGATGGGCTTTTAGAGCTATCTGATTATGAATCATATCCAACTTGTGAATCTTGTCTCATGGGTAAGATGACTAAATCCCCTTTTAGTGGAAAAGGAGAAAGAGTTACAGAGTTGTTAGCGTTGGTACACACAGACGTATGTGGACCTATGACAACGATTGCACGAGGAGGGTATTCTTATTTTATTACTTTCACTGATGATAATTCTAGATTTGGATATGTGTATTTAATGAAATACAAATCTGAATCGTTTGAAAAGTTCAAAGAATTCAAAAGTGAAGTAGAGAAACAAACTGGTAAGAGTATTAAGATTCTTCGATCGGATCGAGGAGGGGAATACTTGACCAATGAGTTTCTCAATTGTCTCAAAGAAAATGGTATAATCTCACAATGGACTCCACCAGGGACGCCACAGTTGAATGGTGTATCTGAAAGGAGAAATCGAACATTGTTGGACATGGTTCGATCCATGATGAGTTTTACCGACCTTCCAGTATCCTTCTGGGGTTATGCCCTAGAATCGGCTGCATACCTACTTAACAAGGTACCTACCAAATCCGTCCCAAAGACCCCATATGAGATATGGACAGGGAGGAAACCAAATCTTAAATATGTTAAGACTTGGGGTTGTCCAGCTTATGTCAAAAGGTTTGAACAAGATAAGCTAAAGACTAGATCCGACAAGTGTAGATTTGTGGGATACCCTAAAGAAACTGTAGGGTATTATTTCTATCATCCCAATGATCAAAAGGTGTTTGTAGCGAAACACGCTGCCTTCTTGGAAAAGGAGTTTATCCTCGAAGGGGTCAGTGGGAGTAAGATATATCTTGAAGAAGTTCAAGAACCACAAAATACTCCGGATCAAAGTCAGGTACCTAATCAAGTAGAAGAACCTACTGTACCACAACCTATTCGTAAATCTGGAAGAGTACCGAAGATACCTGAGAGGTATGGATTCATCATAGAGGATGATGATGAGGTACGCATCATAGATGATGATGATCCATTGACTTACGAAGAGGCTATGAGTAGTGAAGACTCAGAGAAATGGCTAGGAGCCATGAAATCCGAGATGGACTCCATGTATGAAAACCAAGTATGGACTTTGGTTTCACCACCTGAGGGCATTAAGCCTATTGGGTGTAAATGGGTCTTTAAGAGAAAGACTAGAGCAGATGGCAAGGTAGAGACCTATAAGGCCCGACTGGTTGCAAAAGGTTTCAAACAAAGACAAGGAGTTGACTATGATGAAACCTTCTCACCAGTAGCTATGCTCAAGTCCATTCGGATTTTGCTTGCAATTGCAGCTTATTATGACTACGAGATCTGGCAAATGGACGTGAAAACGGCCTTCCTCAATGGAGAGCTTGAGGAGAATGTATATATGATACAGCCAGAGGGTTTTTTTTCAACGGTTGGAACAAACCAAGTCTGTAAGCTACAACGATCCATTTATGGATTGAAGCAAGCTTCTTGAAGGTGGAACATCCGTTTTGATGAGATAATCAAAAGGTTTGATTTTATCAAGAACGAGGATGAACCATGTGTGTACAAGAAGGTTAGTGGGAGCGCTATATCATTTCTTGTATTATATGTTGATGATATATTACTGATAGGGAATGATGTTCCTATGCTACAGTCGATCAAAATTTGGTTATCTAAACACTTCTCCATGAAGGACTTGGGAGAGGCATCCTATATTTTGGGGATAAAGATCTATAGAGATAGATCTAAAAGGATGCTGGGCTTGACCCAAGGAAAGTACATTGACTCGATGCTAAAGAAGTTTAGCATGGAAGATTCCAAGAGAGGTCTCATGCCGATGAGCCATGGAATACATCTCTCCAAGAAACAGGCCCCAAAGACACCTGAGGAGAGAGACCGTATGAGTAAGATTTCTTATGCTTCGGCAATAGGATCTATCATGTACGGTATGATATGTACTAGACCAGATGTCGCTCATGCACTTAGTGTAACCAGCAGATATCAGTCGAATCCAGGAGAAGAGCACTGGAAAGCAGTGAAAAATATCCTAAAGTACTTGAGAAGAACTAAGGATGTATTTCTTGTCTACGGTGGGTCTGAATTGAAACTAGAGGGCTATACAGACTCAAGTTTTCAAACGGACCAAGATGACAGTAAATCCGTTTCAGGGTACGTGTTTACCTTAAACGGTGGCGTAGTGAGTTGGAAGAGTTCCAAGCAGCAAACAGTTGCTGATTCGGTGACAGAGGCAGAGTACATAGCTGCAAGTGAAGCTGCAAAGGAAGCTGTTTGGATGAAGAAGTTCATAACTGAACTTGGAGTGGTTCCTATCATTAGAGGAGCAGTACCTTTATTCTGTGACAACAACGGAGCTGTTGCGCAGGCTAAGGAACCCAGGTCTCATCAGAAATCCAAACACGTGTTGCGGCGGTTTCATTTGATTAGAGAGATCATTGAAAGAGGAGATGTCACCCTGGAGCGTGTAGACTCTCAAGACAACATTGCAGATCCATTTACTAAAGCTTTAACACAACAGCAGTTTGATCGTCACTTAGAGAAGATGGGTATTAGATACCATGGCGATTGGCTTTAGTGCAAGTGGGAGATTGAAAGTAGTATGCACACAAGCCAATCATATTTGATATGATGTAGCATATACTTTGTAATCTTATTCATTTATTAATAAAGGAATTGATTTTCTTAAAAGGCGTTTTATATTATCTACATAGTGCTGTTATATTAAATGTGATAAACCCATAGTTTTGAGCAATGCTTTTAGAATCATGATGGTGATCATGCTAATGAGATCTAAATTCAAGATAGCTCACAAACTAAAATTGTTCCTAATCGTTGGATTACTAAATTGGGGATTAGTGAATCCGGATAGATTAGTACATACGTTGCTTGCTCTTGGGAAGAGGATGATTGATCTCATAATCATTTGTGTGGAGACACTAAAGCAAGTATGTAGGTGCTTATTAGAGAATAAGTTCACTGAACGTGACTCGCTAAGGAATACCTAATGGAGTTTTACTCGCCTGTCAATAGGAATTCCTCTAGTGATAGTAGTACAAGTGATCCTTGGACTTGAGATCAACATAGTATCTTGTGTATGATGAGTTATACTTTGACATGTCCCTTAAGACCTTATGGGTATATCAAAGGGTATGATTGGGTATAATTAGTTATACATGGAGATAGGTGAATGATCAACAAAGAATCTACCTCGTCTAGTAAAAGATGTGAATGTCCTATGTGATTCGATAAATGATAACTCAGTAGTCCTTGGCCAAGGCAGAATGAAATTAGAAAGGAGTTTCTAATTTGCATTAATTAGAGTTGTGCATTTGGGAATCGAAATACATATAATTAAATAAAATAAGACTTGACAGTAATTCCATGTCTTATATTTAATTGGGACATTGTAAGGTAGAAGGATTGAATTGTATGGTAACTATCTACTCAAAGGTTCTTTTGTGATTAATGTTGAAATCTATATTATCTGGAAAGTCGTTGATCGCTAAGGGGGCTTACCCTTATTGTAGAATAAATGTTATTTATTTAAATGAATTAAATAGTTTAATTTATTTATTTAAATAAGATTAGAATTGTTCTAATTGATTTATTCACAACCGGTTTAATATGGAGAACCTAAAGGGTCACACCGCAAAAGGAAAATATTTATTTAAGAAGTAAATGGCATAATTGTAATAATAAGTTAAGTGTATTTAATTTAGTCTATGGAGATAGAATAAATTAAATAGCTTAATATTTATTATTTAATATTTTGGAAATATTAAATATAGATTAATAAGAGGAGTCTTATTATTATTATTACTTTTACTATTATTTAATTCCTAATAGGGATTGGGAATTAATTAATAGAAGTACTCTCCCATGGATTCCTAATTGGATTAGGAGCATTATTAATTAAAGGAGTTTAATTATAATACAAACCCTAAATCCTAAATAGTTTAGGGAAGGGTTATTCCTACATCTATAAATAAGAAGGGTCTTATCATAGATTAAGGTTACACACTCTTGCATTAGATTGTGGAGAGTACTTACAATTTCTATAGAGATAGAAACTAGGGTTTTGCCAAATACCCAACTTCTTGAATACTTGTTCTTCCTTGGTGGATCACCTCTAGAGGCCAAACACTTGGGTGGCTAACGTTGATCAAAGGAAGGAATCACACCGTAGCATTCGAGGAGAACACGAAGGACTAGGAGTTGAACTTGTACCCGAGGAAGCTTAGTTCTACGAGGGTATAATTTCTTATTCTCTTTCTCTTTCGTTTATATCGTTAATTGAGCACATTGATCGATCATGGTGATGGTTTGTATAAAATTTTAAAATCCGTTTTATCGCGCTTCCGCTCTATTTATGTAATTTGATTACATGTTCGCGTCATATACAAACCTAACAATATGCTCCAGTTCAGGAGGCAAGGCTACCTCGTACGCCACTTCACCCACTCTTCTCAATACTTCAAACGGTCCTACGAACCTCGGGCTTAACTTTCCTTTCTTCCCAAAACGTATTTTCCCTTTCTAGGGAGATACCTTCAGAAACACGTAGCTGCCGACGTCGAAGTCTCTCGTCTGGCGATGTTGATCTACATACTTCTTTTGTCGGTCTTGGGCTGCAACTAATCTTGCCCTGATCACTGCGACCACTTCTGCTGTCTGCTGCACCAATTCTGGTCCCGACAGTCGTCGTTCGCCAACCTCATCCCAGCTTAATGGTGTCCTGCACTTCCTTCCGTAGAGGGCTTCGTATGGCGGCATGTCGATACTTGCATGGAAGCTATTGTTATAAGCAAATTCCACAAGTGGTAAATGGTCATCCCAATTTCCCTTGAAATCCATCACACAAGCTCTCAACATGTCTTCTAGTGTCTGAATTGTTCGTTCGCTCTGTCCGTCAGTTTGAGGATGGTAAGCAGTACTTAGTCGTAACTGTGTTCCCATTCTCTCTTACAAGCTTTTCCAAAAATTAGACGTGAAGCGCGGATGTCGATCTGAGACAATTGATACTGGCACTCTATGTCGCGAAACAATTTTCTTTATATACAACTTAGCTAACTGGTTCAAATTGAATCGGATCTTTATCGGTAAAAAGTGTGCTGATTTCGTCAATCGATCTACGATAACCCAAATGGCATCATAACCCTTCTGTGTAACTGGAAGTCCTACCACAAAGTCCATAGTGATATGCTCCCATTTCCATTTCGGTATATTCAGTGGTTGAAGTAATCCACTCGGTCTCTGATGTTCTGCTTTGACTTGTTGACAGGTGAGACACTTGCTGACGTACTCTGCTACGTCCCGCTTCATGTTGGGTCACCAAAAATATTGACGAAGATCCCGGTACATTTTTGTGCTTCCTGGTGAACAGAATATGCTGAATTATGTGCTTCATGTAAGATCTCATCTCTTAATTCAGTCACGACTGGCACCCATACTCGCTTCTCGTATCTCAAAATACCATTCTTTTCCATTCGGAACTTCTCTTCCTCATTTTCTACGATCCTTTTCTGTATCCTTTCACATTCTTCATCCTTTTCCTGTGCTTCTTTCACTTTGTCGAGTAACGTCGGACGAGCTTCAATTACGAATAACTTATCTGCTGCCTCTGTCGGACTTTTCACTTTAATTTCCAATCTTGCCATTTCCAATATTAACTCCTCGTGAGTTGTCAACATAAACAATTTCTCGTTCCCCTTTCTACTCAATGCATCTGCTACTACGTTTGCTTTTCCCGGGTGATAAAGAATTTCGCAGTTGTAATCCTTGATTAATTCCAACCACCTCCTCTGTCGCATGTTCAACTCCTTCTGTGTGAAGATATATTTTAGACTCTTATGATCCGTGTATATCTCACATTTCTCCCCATAAAGGTAATGTCTCCAAATCTTTAATGCAAAGACGACAGCTGTTAATTCCAAGTTATGAGTAGGGTATCGCTTCTCGTAATCCTTCAACTGTCGTGATGCATACGCAATGACCTTGTCGTGTTGCATTAACACACAACCAAGACCTTTGTGTGACGCATCACTATACACTACGAAACCTCCCGTATCATCTGGTAAAGACAATACAGGCGCCTCACTTAACCTCTTTTTCAACTCCTGAAAACTGTCTTCGCACTTTTCAGACCATACAAACTTCACCGTCTTCCTCGTCAGATTGGTCAACGGGGTTGCTATTTTCGAAAAATCCTGGTTAAATCTTCGATAGTACTCGGTTAACCCTAAGAAACTTCGCACTTCTGTCGGCGTCTTCAGTCGTTCCCAGTTACTAACTGCCTCTACTTTCGCAGGGTCCATTGAGATACCGTCTTTGTCGATCATATGGCCTAAAAATTGCACCTTTTCCATCCAGAATTCGCACTTGGATAATTTTGCGTATAACTTCTCCCTTCTCAGTGTCTCCAATACTTTGTTCAGATGATCGGCATGCTCTTCTTCGGTCTTTGAATAAATCAAAATGTCATCTATGAAAACTACCACGAACTTGTCTAAGTATGGCTTCAGGACTCGGTTCATTAAGTCCATGAATGCTGCTGGCGCATTAGTCAAATCGAAAGAAATTACCAAAAACTCGTAGTGACCATATCTCGTCTGAAACGTAGTTTTAGGTACATCTTCCTTCCTTACTTTTAGCTGATGATATCCGGTCCTCAAATCTATCTTCGAGAAATTTCTGGCTCCTTTCAGTTGATCGAACAAGTCGTCGATCCTTGGCAATGGATACTTATTCTTAATCGTTGATTTGTTCAATTCCCGGTAGTTGATGTAGAGTCTCATCGATCCGTCCTTCTTCTTGACAAACAAAACTGGTGCTCCCCATGGGGACACACTTGGCTGAATATATCCATTGTCCAGCAGTTCTTGAAGTTGTATCAACAATTCCTTCATTTCCACTAGCGCCATATGATACGGAGCCTTCGAAATTGGTGCAGTCCCTGGCACTAAGTCTATCACAAATTCAATTTCCCTGTATGGCAGAAGACTGGGTAATTCGCTTGGAAACACATCTGGAAACTCTCTCACTATCGGTATATCCTTAATTTCTACCCCTCCTTTCTTTGTATCTACAATATAGGCTAAATAGCCTTCACATCCTTTCTTTAACAATTTCCTGGCATGCATCATCGTAAGACAACAAGAACGTCTCAGCGATGTGCTACCATTAAACACTACCCTCGACCGGTTAGGGGTCCGAAGGTTCACACTTTTCTTGTGACAGTCAATTACTGCCACATGATCGTACAACCAGTCAATTCCCAATATTACATCGAACTCTCCCAACCTTATTGGGATCAAATCCACGCAAAACTTATATCCCCTAATCTCAGCGCAACAATTACGAAGAATAAACTCTACTGGAATTACTTTATTATTTGTAATTTCTATACTCAAAGGATTTTCCAACCGTTCTTGGGGTAAATTTAACCGTTTAGCAAAATCTTCAGACACAAAAGAACGGGTAGCACCCGAATCAAATAATACGCAGGCATTTATATTATTGATTGGGATAATACCTGACACCACGTCCTTAGCAATCACTGTATCCTGGACGGTCATGTTGAAGGTTCGGGCAGGGGTTCGGTTCGGCGGAGTCGGCCCTCCAATTGTCAGTTTGCTGCCTCCTCCTCGATTGATGTTTCCACCACTGCTTCCTTTCTTCGGGCAGTCTTTGATCTGATGCTCTATTGATCCACAAGAATAACATCCACAGTTCTTGTTTGGGTTTGTGCAGTTTGGTGCCATGTGCCCCTCCTGGCCACAATTATAACAGATATTGCGCCCCTTCCAGCACTTTCCCTTGTGATTTTTCCCACATTTGGAACACGCTTCAATCCTCTTCTTAAATCCTCCCTGATTATTCCATGTCTGATTAGTGTTGGTGTTGTTGCTGTGGCCGCCGTCCCATTTTCTCTTTCCCGAATTGCTTCCACCGCGCCTGCCACCACCACGATAGTCTCCTCCACTCTTCTTATTCTTCTTGTGTTGATTCAGGGCCTCAATCCCTCCTTCAGCAATGATGGCTTTTTCCAGCAGTGCACTAAAGGTTTCAATCTGAAGAACGGCTACCTTGTTATACAACCATGGTTTCAGCCCTTGTTCAAACCTTTGCGCCTTCAGCTCTTCAGTACTTACTTGAAGCGGTGCAAAACGTGCAAGTTCATTGAATTTGGCAGCGTACTGAGCCACCGTCATGTCTCCCTGCTTCAGCTCTAAATATTTCAGTACCATTTGTCTTTCCATGCTCTTTGGAAAATAATTCCCGAAAAATAACTCCTTGAACTTGTCCCATGGTATCATTCCTTCACCTGCTCGCTGTTGGTTAGCCTCCTACCAATAATTTGCTTCCCCTTTCATCATATAGGTGGCGAATACCGTTTTCTGGTCATCCCCCACGCGTGCGATAACGAATGCCTTCTCCATTTCCTTCACCCAAGACTGGGCTTCGATCGGATCAGTTGTTCCCCTAAACTCTGGGGGTCCTACGCTTTTGAAGTCTTTGAAACATGTTATGGGTGCTGCCGGTGGGTTGGGATTCACGGGTACCGCATTTGTGACGCCCCCAAAATAGTTCCACACAACCTATTTTGAGTCGCCAATAACATTCTACAAAAATACAAATACAATTACGAATTTTCCCATATACAACTAATATTTGTCGTGCAAAATACGACCACACATATACTGTGACTTTCCAAAAAAATATCGTACCGTATGGTACCACAGTATCCAAACCCAAATTATTACAATGTCGTAAAAAGACGGCAACACACGTTTTAAGTCTCCAGTACAATTATTATTAAACTATGCTATAACTTGATGAGGACAACCAATAACTCGGACCATTACTCCACTCCCCGGCTAGTCTCAGCTACATTTTCCTTTCCTGAGAAGAACAATGGGACAAAACTGAAAAGAATGAGCTCAAATAGCCCAGTAAGAAATATCATGACTAAGATAATGAAGAATAAAAATTATCTTTAGTCTTCAACAGAATTAAATCAGAGATTTAAAGATATTATAATTGTTCAATAACAACAACTGCAGCGGAACGAACAATCCATTAGAAGAGTCAAGTAGATTATAATATCTACCATCGTCTATAAGTTAAAGGATCACCACCAATATTTTATCCCTGTAACACCAATCAATAATTCCTGTTTTATGATCATCCAAATCAACAGTTTATATTCAACAGCCTCTCTTTGCACTACGTGCCAAAGATATTTATTTATAACATCACCGGTCATGATCATGCCAAACGCCAGTTCATCTTTGCACTACGGGCCAAAGAGAACTTTCACCATACGCCTTTGTTTGTAACACCAAAAGTCATGATTATACCAATACACAGTTTGGTCAAAATCATGTCACGCCAGTTCATCTTTGCTCTACGGGCCAAAGAGAACTAATACCACAATTTAAGTATGAGGATGAGGATGATGACAATGATACAGTGAGATTAAGGATAAGAAAAGCTCTATAATTTAATCAGTATCAAAGATTGACCAAATTGCCAACACGATGACCAAATTGTGGAGTCAAATTCAAGAATGATATTCAAGAAATTATTTCATGCTTCAGCTATAACGTATAAAATGAAATAGAAAGATTCAAGTGAAAAGATATTAGATGAAGCACAAACTATTAAGGATATTCTACTAATTTTCAGGGATTTTCTCCATTTAAAAAATAAGGTTTTGGAAACAAACAAAGATTTCTTATCATAAATGGAGAAATATGGAAGAAAAAGATATCCCTTAAAGAGTACAAAAGAAATGATACGTTATACGAGTATAACAGAATATATGAAACTGCAAATGGATTTTCACCCGTCATGCGATAATTCGCATAGACAGGTTATTTCCACAAAAGATTAATAAGTAATGAATACAAAAGGTTATTCACCAGGCATGCGTTAATCTGCACGGACAGGTTATACCCACAGATTAATAAGGAATGAATACAAAGGGTTATTCACCAGGTACGACACTCGTACATACAGGTTATCCCCACAGAATAATAAGGAATGAATACAAAAGGATATTCACCAGGTACGATACTCGTACATACAGGTTATTTCCACCGAATAATAAGAAATGAATACAAAAGGATATTCACCAGGCATGCGTCATACCGCACGGACAGGTTATCCCCACAAAATAATACAGAATGAATAACAACCTTTATGAGTATAATATCACTTACGAACATGAAAGCAAATGATATTATATATGAGTATGAAAGAAATGATATTCCCTACCTTCGTTAACAAAAGACTGGATGTTGCTTTCTATGAAGTTTACTAACTTTGAACAATACTAGTATTCTCACAAATACTCACAATAGCCTAGCACACTAAGAGAACTTAAGAAATTTAGAGAGAGAGGAAGTATAGGCAATGAAGGTGTGAAAATTTCTTAAGCAAACCCTCCCTATTTATAGGAAAATCAAGGTGAGGGCATTTTAGTCTTTTCCCTAAATTTTCTTAGTTTATTACTCTTATACCCTTGGCATATTCTTTTAATATCATCCATCCCTTTTTTCTTCAATTTATATCATCCATCCATTTTTTCTTTAATCTATATCATCCATCTATTTATTCAAAAAGATTAATCCATTATCAAAAGATAACTCCATTATCAAAAAGATAAAACCATTATAAAAAATAACTCCATTATCACAATAAATCCCTTTTTCTGTATTATTGTGTTAAATGTATTAATATCACCGATAGCATATACTCGCAATACTGGCAACCATATTATTCCCAGGAAATAGGGGGCCTTCCATAAAAATGGCGCTCAATTAAATAACCCATTTCCTTGACAGAATTTCTAGACATTGTCAATAATGCTAAAATATCCTATCAAATAATATGAGTTACAGTGTCGTAACAAATAATAAAAATATTATGCAGATGCTACTGTAATAATTATTGAATCAAGATATTGTGCAATTGTTACTTTATCAATTATTGAATCAATAATATAAAACACTTTGCGACACCGTGTGCTACTGTGGAATACCGTGTGCTACTGTGAAATAACGCGTTTTACTGTTCTTTTTATCACCGGGTATTTCAACAGTTATCGGTTAAAATTTGCCGCCAATTTCTATCACTTTCTATATCCGACAGTTAACCCGTTGTGCGGCCCACTATCGTTGACAATATTGTCATTTCGGCGCCGTCGTACAGTACCGAATATAATATTCCCCGACAGAAAGAATATTTCCCGACAAAAGGAATATTTCCCGACATACTGTTTTGCATATAACACCCTTAACTATCATTTATAACAATTAAGCACTTCACTATTTAGAAAAATAATCATAAAGAAAATAATAAACTTTTATTTCATAAAGTCGGGATCTTACAATCTCCCCTCCTTATGAAATTTCGTCCTCGAAATTGACGTACGTACCTGGCATTTCGAAAAGGTGAGGATACCTTGCTCTCACTTCAGATTCTAACTCTCAGGTTATTTCCTCTATATCATGGTTTCTCCATAAAACTTTGACTCGAGGTATAACCTTTGATCGTAGAATTTGTTCCTTCTTATCCAAGACCTTGACAGGTATCTCTTCGTACGTTAAATCCTCTACTATCTCGTCTGGTTCTAATTCAATAACGTGGTTCGGATCTTTCACATATTTACGTAGCATGGATATGTGAAAAACATTATGAACACGAGACATGCTCGGCGGTAAGGCGAGTCTGTAGGCCATAGTTCCTACTCGGTCGAGGATTTCAAATGGACCGATAAATCGAGGGTTGATTTTTCCTCTCTTTTCGAATCTTGTATCTCCTTTCCATGGAGTGACACGTAAGAATATATGGTCTCCGATTTTAAATTCATCGTCCCTTCGATGAAGATCATTATAACTCTTTTGTCGATCTTGTGCTGCTTATATACGTTATCATCTTCACGTGGGTTCGTGGAGTCTTTAACTCTATATCCATCCTTTGTAAGTCATCCAAAATGGGGCTTTACGTTGTGAGCATCGTACTCGTACTTGCATACGTTCTTCTACGCAATGCGTCAGCTACTACGTTCGCCTTTCCAAGATGGTATTGAATGGTATAGTCGTAATCCTTCAACAGCTCGAGCCACATCATTGTCACATGTTGTGTTCCTTCTAGGTGAAGAAATGTTTGAGGCTTTTATGATTTGCATAGATTTCTAGTTACTCTCAGCTTTCTTCTTTACGAATAAAATAGGAGCACCCCAATGTGATGTATTCGAGCGTATGAAGCCGGTATCTAACAACTCCTGTAGTTGGGTTTTTAACTCCAGAAAATTCAATAGGAGCCATACATGTGGGGTCTTAGAAATGGATTTTGTATTGGGTTCAAGGTCGATACAAAAATTTGATTTGACGGTCTAGGGGTAGGCCAGGAAGTTCTTCGGGAAATACGTCATGAAACTTATTAACAACAGAAATATCAATCAAATTTGACGTATTTTTGTTTAAATCAGTTACATGGGCTAAGAAATTTTGACATCCGTTTTTCAATAAACGAATGACTTTGTGGATAGAAATGACAGTTATTGATTTCAACGATTTGGTTGCATGAATTCGCATAATAGGTTGATTAGGAAAATAAAAACTAATGACTGACTTGAATCGAATAAGATTTATAAATAGTGGATGTAATGAAGGTTCCTCTAACGGAGTTTCAACAGATGAGTCAAAATCCAATTTCTCAGGGGTCAAGTTTAAATATTGAGCACAAGCAGATGAACTAAAAGAGTGGGTAGAACCAGTATCTAATAGGGTATAGATTCGCAAGAGTTTACGATTAGCTCACCGGTTATGACGTTATCTGGTTGTAGTATTTCTTTCTCCCGCTCCACTAATTGAGCCCTATCCACGACGTCCGAATATAGACAAATTTTATGAGAAACGAGATACTTACGAATTTCTGGTTTCAAACCTCGTAGAAACATTCGTGTCATCCGTTCCTCAGTGTCCACCAAATGGGATGCAAAACGCGACAACTCAGCAAACTTAGCTTCGTACTGTGACACCGTCATGTTGTTTTGTTCCAGTTTGATGAATTCCACCTCCTTCATATGGCGAATACTTTCCGGGAAATACTTCTCGTTAAATAATTCTTGGAATTCGACCCAAGATATCTCGAGTGCCGAGTGACGGGTACGTTTCACGGATTCCCACAAATGATCCGCTTCTCTTCGTAACATAAAGGTGGCAAAAGGAACCTTTTGGTCGTTCGTGCAACGCAGTACATCAAATATCTTTGTTAATTGTTTAAGCCACGACTCTGCCTTGAGTGGATCTGGCTTGCCGAAAAATTCAGGTGGTCCCAATTCTTTGAACTGCTTGGCAGTGACCATCCGTACATTATCAGCGTTTCTGCCAGTATTGTAGACAGGAGCTCTTCTCGCCTGGTTCTGCATGTATTGCATGAAGTTCCTAAAAAATTCATCATTCATCCGGTTGTTAGTATCATGATTAGCATCATGATGTTCTGAGTTTGCACCCGTATTATTTGTGGCTCCTGATTTTCAGCCACAATAGTCTCATAGTGAATCTCTTGGTTTTCAGATGCCATTCTGAAATGTGATCACAAAACAAATATAGTTAAAGAAATAGACATGCAACATCTTATCCCTATAACCAAACCAATTACTAAAAAAAATAAAATAGCTTAGGTAGTACACACTAGCGAAGGATTTTACTCGTCTCTCCCCTCCTAGTTCTAATCCCAGATCTCTACCAGAAATCATATCCCTAAGCTCTGATACCAACTGTGATGCCCCCAAAATAGGTCCACACAACCCATTTTGAGTCGCCAATAACATTCTACAAAAATACAAATACAATTACGAATTTTCCCATATACAACTAATATTTGTCGTGCAAAATACGACCACACATATACTGTGACTTTCCAAAAAAATATCGTACCGTATGGTACCACAGTATCCAAACCCAAATTATTACAATGCCGTAAAAAGACGGCAATGCACGTTTTAAGTCTCCAGTACAATTATTATTAAACTATGCTATAACTTGATGAGGACAACCAATAACTCGGACCATTACTCCACTCCCCGGCTAGTCCCAGCTACATTTTCCTTTCCTGAGAAGAACAATGGGACAAAACTGAAAAGGGTGAGCTCAAATAGCCCAGTAAGAAATATCATGACTAAGATAATGAAGAATAAAAATTATCTTTAGTCTTCAACAGAATTAAATCAGAGATTTAAAGACATTATAATTGTTCAATAACAACAACTGCAGCGGAACGAACAATCCATTAGAAGAGTCAAGTAGATTATAATATCTACCATCGTCTATAAGTTAAAGGATCACCACCAATATTTTATCCCTGTAACACCAATCAATAATTCCTGTTTTATGAACATCCAAATCAACAGTTTATATTCAACAGCCTCTCTTTGCACTACGTGCCAAAGATATTTATTTATAACATCACCGGTCATGATCATGTCAAACGCCAGTTCATCTTTGCACTACGGGCCAAAGAGAATTTTCACCGTACGCCTTTGTTTGTAACACCAAAAGTCATGATTATACCAATACACAGTTTGGTCAAAATCATGTCACGCCAGTTCATCTTTGCTCTACGGGCCAAAGAGAACTAATACCACAATTTAAGTATGAGGATGAGGATGATGACAATGATACAGTGAGATTAAGGATAAGAAAAGCTCTATAATTTAATCAGTATCAAAGATTGACCAAATTGCCAACACGATGACCAAATTGTGGAGTCAAATTCAAGAATGATATTCAAGAAATTATTTCATGCTTCAGCTATAACGTATAAAATGAAATAGAAAGATTCAAGTGAAAAGATATTAGATGAAGCACAAACTATTAAGGATATTCTACTAATTTTCAGGGATTTTCTCCATTTAAAAAATAAGGTTTTGGAAACAAACAAAGATTTCTTATCATAAATGGAGAAATGTGGAAGAAAAAGATATCCCTTAAAGAGTACAAAAGAAATGATACGTTATACGAGTATAACAGAATATATGAAACTGCAAATGGATTTTCACCAGTCATGTGATAATTCGCATAGACAGGTTATTTCCACAAAAGATTAATAAGTAATGAATACAAAGGGTTATTCACCAGGCATGAGTCAATCCGCACGGACAGGTTATACCCACAGATTAATAAGGAATGAATACAAAGGGTTATTCACCAGGTACGACACTCGTACATACAGGTTATCCCCACAGAATAATAAGGAATGAATACAAAAGGATATTCACCAGGTACGACACTCGTACATACAGGTTATTCCCACCGAATAATAAGGAATGAATACAAAAGGATATTCACCAGGCATGCGTCATACCGCACGGACAGGTTATCCCCACAAAATAATACAGAATGAATAACAACCTTTATGAGTATAATATCACTTACGAACATGAAAGCAAATGATATTATATATGAGTATGAAAGAAATGATATTCCCTACCTTCGTTAACAAAAGACTGGATGTTGCTTTCTATGAAGTTTACTAACTTTGAACAATACTAGTATTCTCACAAATACTCACAATAGCCTAGCACACTAAGAGAACTTAAGAAATTTAGAGAGAGAGGAAGTATAGGCAATGAAGGTGTAAAAATTTCTTAAGCAAACCCTCCCTATTTATAGGAAAATCAAGGTGAGGGCATTGTAGTCTTTTCCCTAAATTTTCTTAGTTTATTACTCTTATACCCTTGGCATATTCTTTTAATATCATCCATCCCTTTTTTCTTCAATTTATATCATCCATCCATTTTTTCTTTAATCTATATCATCCATCCATTTTTTCTTTAATCTATATCATCCATCCATTTATTCAAAAAGATTAATCCATTATCAAAAGATAACTCCATTATCAAAAAGATAAAACCATTATAAAAAATAACTCCATTATCACAATAAATCCCTTTTTCTGTATTATTGTGTTAAATGTATTAATATCACCGATAGCATATACTCGCAATACTGGCAACCATATTATTCCCAGGAAAGAGGGGGCCATCCATAAAAATGACGCGCAATTAAATAACCCCTTTCCTTGACAGAATTTCTAGACATTGTCAATAATGCTAAAATATCCTATCAAATAATATGAGTTACAGTGTCGTGACAAATAATAAAAATATTATGCAGATGCTACTGTGACAATTATTGAATCAAGATATTGTGCAATTGTTACTTTATTAATTATTGAATCAATAATATAAAACACTGTGCGACACCGTATGCTACTGTGGAATACCGTGTGCTACTGTGAAATAACGCGTTTTACTGTTCTTTTTATCACCGGGTACTTAAACAGTTATCGATTAAAGTTTTGCCGCCAATTTCTATCACTTTCTATATCCGACAGTTAACCCGTTGTGGGGCCCACTATCGTTGACAATATTGTCATTTCGGCGCCGTCGTACGGTACCGAATATAATATTCCCCGACAGAAAGAATATTCCCCGACAAAAGGAATATTTCCCGACATACTGTTTTGCATATAACACCCTTAACTATCATTTATAACAATTAAGCACTTCACTATTTAGAAAAATAATCATAAAGAAAATAATAAACTTTTATTTCATAAAGTCGGGATCTTACTGCATTTCTCCTTTCCATTCTCTCTAGTATATCCGTTAACCGCTGCATGGGTTCCGTCGGACCTCCTCCATTGTTAACCGATCCCTCAGGTGTTGCTGGGGGTGGTACGTTGCATCTGGGTGGCATTCTCTGCTAAACGTAAGAAAGCTTAATGTCATCTTCTCATCATACTACGAGAATATCTATTATGAGTACTACAAGCAGACCACAAAGCGACGCACTCTAATAGCAGCTCGTAATGAAATATAGCTTCATTTAAGGAATGTAAATACCTTTCACAATTCTCTAAGACGTGTCTATCTAAGATCGCCCCAAAACTCTACATGAGTTTTATCTACTCTTATCCTCCATACGCTTCCTAAGGTTATAGCCTAAAGACCTCTCTCTAAAGGTTTATAACCTAAAGCTCTGATACCAACCTGTGACGCTCCCAAATTCGGGTCTCCCGAATCGCGGACCTGGTTCGTCACTATCTCATACCTGCATCATACTATTAATAACTTACAGCAGAAATAAAGGAATATTTACATTCATATAACATAAATAATCCTGTCCCAAGTCTCGAAACCAAAACTTCTACAAAACATAACTTAATACACAAGGGTAATTAAGTCTTAATACATCACAAAAGTCAACGAGTCTTAATACATAATCCAAATGGTAATCTTAACGGTACAAAGCTAATCAGTAGCTATGCCTTTGCCTTTATCCTTCCCTGAGCTTTCACCACGAGCTCCACTAACTGAAATATTTTAAGGAAAGTAAGGGTGAGCAATAAATTTGCTCAGCAAGTATAATAACAATAATTGTGAATCATCAATTGAACACTTTATAGCTTACAAGAATCAAGAGAATAAAAGATAGCTCAAGAACTTGCTCAATTTCTACGAATGATCTCTTTAACACAATTGTAGGGCCTCTATGGACCGAATGAATTCAATGTTCCCAAATGGAGGAAATATTCTATACTGAGTAGTCATCATGACCCTGAACTCTTACTAGAATCACCAGAAATTCATCTGATAACCCAACATACTAATATAATAGGTGATCAGCCTAATGTACCCGGTGTTATGCATAACCCCTTTTACATACTGTTCGCGTGCGTATCGGTTCCCCGACATACATACTGTTTCCCCTGCTATGAGGGTTGTTCATCTCAGCTTTACATAGGAATCCAAACCAAACAATTTGATCAGATAGCTTTACTTAACAACAATGATGATTAAACATACGTCTAGCCTTAAGACAATACCAATTTGGTTAGTCAATTTCCGCCTTAAGACAATACCAATTTGGTTGACATTTAATAAATAATTAAGCAATTAAGGTTGAGCTTTAACAAGGTATAAATAACTAACTTGTTCAACCATTTAGGATATAAATACAAGTGTTGGACCCGCTAAAATGGGTCCATTAGGTTCGACCCGACCTGACCCGGCTTGACTGCCCGACCCGGTCCAGACACGGAACTGGCGCTGCAGCGCCAAGCCAAAGTTCTGGGCCTCACGCTGCGGCGTGAGTCCCGTGTTTTCTCCCTGACAGGGCTTCACGCTTGTTAGGTTTGTATATAGCGCGAACATGCAATCAAATTGCATAAATAGTGCGGAAGCGCGATAAAACGGATTTTAAAATTTTTCATACAAACCATCACCATGATCATCCATGTGCTCAATTATCAATTAAACGAAAGAGATAAAATATGAGAATCATACCCTTGTAGAACCATGCTTCCACAGGTACGAGTTCACCTCTAAATCCTTCGCATTCTCCTTGAATTTCACCAATGAGATTCCTTATTTTGATCAACGTTAGCCACCCAAGTGTTTGGCCTCTATAGGTGATCCACCAAGGAATAATAGTTATTCAAGAAGATGGGTGTTGGCAAAACCCTAATTTCTATCTCTATAGAAATTGCAAGTACTCTCTCTCTCCAATTCTCATGGAAGAGTGTGTAAATTGTCTAACAGTCTAATTGTCCAACTGTCTAACCCTAAATCATAATAAGACTGCTCTTATTTATAGATATAGGGAATCCTCCTAAACAATTTAGGATTAGGGTTTTTATTTTAATTAAACTCCTTTAATTAATTAAACTCCTAATCCAATTAGGAATTTATGAGAGAGTACTTCTATTAATTAATTCCCAATCCCTATTAGGAATTAAATAATAGTAATAGTAATAATAATAATAATAAGACTCCTCTTATTAATTTATATTTAATATTTCTAAAATATTAAATAATAAATATTAAGCTATTTAATTTATTCTATCTCCATAGATTAAATTAAATATACTTAACTTATTATTACAATTATGCCATTTACTTCTTAAACAAATATTTTTCTTTTGCGGTGTGACCCTTTAGGTTCTCCATATTAAACCGGTTGTGAATAAATCAATTAGAACAATTCTAATCTTATTTAAATAAATAAATTAAACTATTTAATTCATTTAAATAAATAATATTTATTCTACAATAAGGGTAAGCCCCCTTAGCGATCAACGACTTTCCAGATAATATAGATTTCAACATTAATCACAAAAGAACCTTTCAGTGAATAGTTACCGTACAATTCAATCCTTCTACCATACAATGTCCCAATTAAATATAAGACATGGAATTACTGTCAAGTCTTATTTTATTTAATTATATGTATTTCGATTCTCAAATGCACAACTCTGATAATGCAAATTAAAAACTCCTTTCTAATTTCATTCTACTTTGGCCAAAGACTTCTGAGTCGTCATTTATCGAATCACATAGGACATTCACTCCTTTTACTAGAAGTGGTAGATTCTTTGTTGATCATTCACCTATCTCCATGTATAACTTATTATACCCAATCATACCCTTTGATATACCCTAAAGGTCTTAAGGGACATGTCAAAGTATAACTCATCATACACAAGATACTATGATGATCTCAAGTCCAAGGATCATTTGTACTACTATCACTAGAGAAATTCCTATTGACAGGCGAGTAAAACTCCATTAGGTATTCCTTAGCGAGCCACGTTCAGTGAACTTATTCTCTAATAAGCACCTACATACTTGCTTTAGTGTCTCCACACAAATGATTATGAGATCAATCATCCTCTTCATAAGAGCAAGCAACGTATGTACTAATCTATCCGGATTCACTAATCCCCTTTTTAGTAATCCATCGATTAGGAACGATTTTAGTTTGTGAGCTATCTTGAATTTAGATCTCATTAGCATGATCTCCATCATGATTCTAAAAGCATTGCTCAAAATTATGATTTTATCACATTTAATATAACAACACCATGTCGATAATATAAAATGCCTTTAATAACCGAATAAGATTACAAAGTATATGCTACATCATATCAAATATGATTGGCTTGTGTGCATACTACTTTCAATCTTCCACTTGCACTAAAGCCAATCGTCATGGTATCTAATACCCTTCTTCTCTAAGTGACGATCATCCTGCTGTTTGGATAAAGCTTCAGTAAATGGATATGCAATGTTGTTCTCGAGAGTCCACTATCTCTATAGTAACTTTTCCTCTTTCAATGATTCCACTAATCAAATGAAAGTGCCGCAACATTTGTTTGAATCCAAGATGAGACTTAGGAACTATTCCTAGTTCTGTGATGAACTTTTCATCCAAACAATCAACTTGCAGCTTCATTTACAGCTATATACTTTGTCTTTGTCATTAAACCAGCAACTCTTTGCTATTTTGGAACCTTTCCAATTCACTGCACCACCATTCAAGGTAACGCTTTACTCTTAAAGTGGATTTGTTATCGTCTTGGTCAGTCTGAAAAACTTGAGTCTGTTTAGCCCTCTAGTTTTAATTCAGACCTATCATGAATCATTATCACATCTTCAGTACCGGTTAAGTACCTAAAGATGTTTATCACTGTCTTACAGTGATCATCTCCAGAATATGACTGATCAACATCAAGCCTAGTATATTTATTGCATACATGATAGTAACTCATGCGATCTCTCTTTCAATTGGGGACAATTTTAGAGAGATACACTCCATGGCTCATCATCATGAGACCTCTCTTGGAGTTTGCCATGCTAAACGCCTTTAGCATCAAATGAATATACGTTCCTTGGGTCAAGCCGAACATCCTTTTAAATCTATCTATATAGATTTATATCCCCAATTTATAGGATGCTCCTCCCAAGTCATTCATGGAGGAATGTTTAGACAATTTTATCTTTACTGATTGTAGCATTGGTGTGTTATTTCTTATAAGTAGTATATCAACATATAATACCAAGAATGTCACATCGCTCCCACTGACCCTTTTGTACACACTAGGTTCATTCTCGTCTTTGATAAAATCAAACTCTTTTGATTGTCTCATCAAAACGAATGTTCCATCTTTGAGAAGCTTGCTTCAATCCATAAATGGATCATTGTAGCTTAAAACACGATTTGCTTCAACCTTTGAAACAAATTCCTCTGGTTGTATCATACATACATTCTCCTCAAGTCTTCATTGAGGAAGGGTGTCTCCACATCCATTTTGCCAGATTTCGTAATAAGCTGCAATCACAAGCAAAATCCAAATGGACTTGAGCATTACCCGGTAATAAGGTTTTATCACAGTCAACTCCTTGACTTGAAAAACCTTTTAAACAGGTCTGGTCTTATAGGTCTCCACCTTGCCATTTGCCCTAGTCTTTCTCTTTAAAGACCCATTTACACCCTCTAGGCACTATGCCTTTCGGTGGAGTAACCAGAGTCAATACTTGGTTCTCATACATGGAGTCCATTTCGGATTTCATGGCCATTTGCCATTTCTCTGAGTGTCTTCTACTCATAGCCTCATCGTATATAACTGGATCATCATCCTCTATGATGCGTACCTCATCATCATCCTCTATGATGAATCCATACCTCCCAGGTATCTTCGGTACTCTTCCAGATTTACGATTCGGTTGTGGTACAATAGGTCTATCTACAGGTTCCTCGGTTCAACTTAAAGTGCTTTATGGTTCTTGAACTCTTTCAAGATCTATTACCCTCCCACTAGCTCCTTCAATGATAAACACCTTTATTTAAGAAGGCAGCGTGTAGGATTATAGTAATAATACCCTAAACTTTCTTTAGGATATCCCACAAGTCTGCACTTGTCAGATTTTGTCCCAAACTTATGTTTGAAACCTTTTCACATAAGCTGGACAACCCCTTATCTTGACATACTTAAGAGTAGGAATCTTTCCTATCCATAACTTTTATGGAGTCTTGGGCTCGGATTTCTGAGGTTACCTTATTTAGTAGATATGTAGCCGTTTCTAGGGCATAACCCTAGATGGATACTGAAATGTCGGTAAAAATCATTATGGACTGCACCATGTCGAACAAGGTACAATTACTCCTTTCAGATACACCAATCAATTATTGCGTATCAAGAGGTGTCCATTATGAGAAAATACCATTTTGAGATGATCTAGAAACTCATTGCTCAAGTATTCTTTCTTCGATCTGATCAAAGAATCTTAATACTTTGTCAATTTGTTTCACTTCTGAATTCTTTGAACCTTTCAAATGATTCAGACTTGTATTTCATCAAATACACATATTCAACTCTTTGAATGATCATCTCCTTTTCTTTTACTAGTTTGTTCAATTTGCAAAATTATTTTTCATGTAAGTCAAGTTTACAAAGTCTATCAAGTGATATTTCAGTTTCAAACAAAACATTATCATTATAAATAGAACAACAATTGTTCTTAAATATAATACCAAAACCTTCCTTGTCCAACAACGGAAGTAATAATGTTTCTAAAGAGAACTGGAACATAAAAATAACTTATTAACTTAATAGACTTGCCCGTAGGCAATGCTAAACTATAAGTTCCTATGGTTAATGTAGCAACCTTTGCTCCATTCCCACACATAAGATTACTACTTTGTTTAGCTTTCTACTTCTGCTTAGTCTCTGCATTGGATTGCATACGTGAGAACTACAGCCGGTATCCAATACCCAAGTAGAACCTTGGCTTATAGAAAAATTTATTTCAATCATGAACAAACCCATATTTGTAACCTAAGCTTCATTAAGCTTCTTCTGGTTAGCCTCTGTAAGATACTCCTTACAGTTTCCTTTCCAGTATCCAGGCTTATTGCATTGGAAGCAAACTCCTTTGCTATTTGCATCAGTTTTGTTCTTAGTGTCCTTAGTTATTGCCTTTCCATATACCTTCTTTGAATTGTTCTTCTTTTCAGAAGATCCTTTGGCCCTCTTCCGCTACCTGGAAGAATCATCTACCAGTAAGACTTGGTCTTTCTTGGTTGGAAAGTGACTCTTTACTGTTTTCAACATGTTTAAGCAACTCAGGCAGGCTGACATATAGCCTGTTCATGTGGAAATTCACAACAATTTGTGAGAAAGAGTCCGAAAGTGATTGCAAGATCAAATCTTGGATCAATTCTCCATCCATTAAAATCGGTTGTCCCAATTGTTCAATCAGATTGATCATTTTAGGACATTTGTCTGTACTGTAGTGCCATCGGTCATTCAAGATCGAAAGAGCTCCCTAGATATCTTATATCTAATAGTCCTACTTTCCTCACCATTCAACTCCTTGAATGTGCCGGAGTACAGTAGGAGCATCCATAGTTTCATGCTGACGCTGAAGCTCGTTACTCATGGATGCGAGCATGATGCATTGAGCCAACTGTGCATCATCTTGCCACTTTTTAAAAGTAGCAATCTCTTCCTCAGAGGCATTGTCTGCAACCATTGCAGGGATAGACATATTAAGGACATAAGATGGCTTTTCAGCCTTGAGAACTATTCTCAAATTCTTTAACCAGTCCTTTTAATTTGGTCTAGTTAATTAGCATCTAATATGCTTCGCAGTGATAGTAAATTAGACATTGTAAAATTCTGTAAATGAATTTGTAATTTAACAACATTTTAGCATACATTCATTTTAATTAATTACCAAAATAAATTAGGTCATTATTTTAAATTGGTACCTCACTATTTTCATCAAACCATATTACCCTCAATATATAGTTCGGCATATCTAATTAAAGATTTGCTAGTGAGAATAAGGATCACATTTCAAATGTATATAGCCTTGTGGTGACACAACAAACGATATATAAATAAATAGGTAGACAACTATTGTCAATTACATCACTATGTAACTCCTTGTATTTTGCCTCTTAGATTATTTTGATCAAGTGGTGGCACATCCGAATCAAAATTATCCAAGTTAAGTCCAACCTAGCACTTCCATATATTCGAAAGAAAAACACTGTCTTTGTGGTGACACAACAAAACAGCATTGTTCAGTCTATGTATAAGCATCAAATGTGATAAAGCAACATCTTAAATATTTAATACTTGCCTTGTGTGACACAACAAACTCATATTAAATATTTAATACTCTATCGCTTTACCATGCTAGAAGGCGACGTTCGATATTCCAAATATCTTTGAACGCTTAGGACTTAATATAATTTCTTTGAGGGGTTTGTTATTATTAGTCTCATCTTGTTTAGCGCGCATGCACATATATATATATAAAATGTGCGTCATATTATTTGACATGCGAAGCATGTTGGATAATATATAATATATATATAGTAATCATGCACATATAGAATACTATATTCTACCCGGATTGATTATGGACTTTTATTCTAGTTTGGTTCACTAGAGCCACCAAGTGAACCAAAAGGTCAAACCTAGGGTGCAAGAACAAAATTTAAATATAACTATTATATTTAAACCCGGGCTCCATTACAAACGGGTCTTCAAGCGCTCCTTGCTCTTTTATCTCCAATTCTTCAAGTAATTCTAACTAAACCTATTTCATAAACTATTTACAATAAATAGAAACCTTGATCAGCAGTCAAGGGGAGGTACATAGGAGGAAGATAGAATTTACATCAAGAAAAAACTAGAGAAGACGAGGTACGCAGACCCCATTTATAAAAAATTCATTCATTCAAGCATCCACTAAAATAAATCCAATCACACATTGGTCAGTAGTCCATAATCAATCCCTATTTATTATCATACATATCTCCATATGTATCAATAACTAACATTCATCTCATGAATAATTAAAACCATTCCATATATTCATTGATATCATTTAATGGGCAATTAAAAGTTTACTAGAAATCCAATTTTGAAACAAAAATAAACTCCTTTATTTTAATCAAAATTTAAATCATAATAAACTTATTTATTTTATTTTATCCAATTTTGAATAAAAATAAACTCCTTTATTTTTAATCAAATTCCAAATCAAAATAAACTCCTTTATTTTAATTAACATGGAATCCAATTTCAAGTTCAAAACAAACTCTTTTATTTTAACTTAAAATTGTTGGAAAATAAAATATGTTGAATCCTATTCCTTATCAAAATAAACTCCTTTATTTTTTAAGGAAACATGAAAATCCTATTCCATATGTGAATAAACTCCTTTATTCTAGGAAACATGGAATCCTATTCCATATGTGAATAAACTCCTTTATTCTAGTTAACTTAGAATCCAATTCCAAGTTCAAATAAAACTTTTAATTTTAATTATATTACAATTCAAAATAAACTTTTTATCTTAAATGAAAATAAATAAAATAAAAAATAAAAAAATTTCAAAATCTGCAGACCGGCGCGGCCGCGCTCCAAAATGAACTAGGAGCGGCGCGGCCGTGCTGCACCCCCAGAAACGTTTTCTGGGTTCAGGCGCGGCCGCGCTCCAGAATGAACTGGAAGCGGCGCGGCCGCGTAGCAGACTTCGAAATTTTTTACTTTGCCCAGAAAATCGATCCAATCGCATACCCATACATACATGGAATCATAATAATCGATAATTAGCACAAGGTTAAGCTCTGATGCCACTGTTAGGTTTGTATATAGCGCGCACATGCAATCAAATTGCATAAATAGTGCGGAAGCGCGATAAAACGGATTTTAAAATTTTTCATACAAACCATCACCATGATCATCCATGTGCTCAATTATCAATTAAACGAAAGAGATAAAATATGAGAATCATACCCTTGTAGAACCATGCTTCCACAGGTACGAGTTCACCTCCAAATCCTTCGCGTTCTCCTTGAATTTCACCAATGAGATTCCTTCCTTTGATCAACGTTAGCCACCCAAGTGTTTGGCCTCTAGAGGTGATCCACCAAGGAATAATAGTTATTCAAGAAGATGGGTGTTGGCAAAACCCTAGTTTCTATCTCTATAGAAATTGCAAGTAATCTCTCTCTCCAATTCTCATGGAAGAGTGTGTAAATTGTCTAACAGTCTAACTGTCCAACTGTCTAACCCTAAATCATAATAAGACTCCTCTTATTTATAGATATAGGAAACCCTCCTAAACAATTTAGGATTAGGGTTTTTATTTTAATTAAACTCCTTTAATTAATTAAACTCCTAATCCAATTAGGAATTTATGAGAGAGTACTTCTATTAATTAATTCTCAATCCCTATTAGGAATTAAATAATAGTAATAGTAATAATAATAATAAGACTCCTCTTATTAATTTATATTTAATATTTCCAAAATATTAAATAATAAATATTAAGCTATTTAATTTATTCTATCTCCATAGATTAAATTAAATACACTTAACTTATTATTACAATTATGCCATTTACTTCTTAAACAAATATTTTCCTTTTGCGGTGTAACCCTTTAGGTTCTCCATATTAAACCGGTTGTGAATAAATCAATTAGAACAATTCTAATCTTATTTAAATAAATAAATTAAACTATTTAATTCATTTAAATAAATAATATTTATTCTACAATAAGGGTAAGCCCCCTTAGCGATCAACGACTTTCCAGATAATATAGATTTCAACATTAATCACAAAAGAACTTTTCAGTGAATAGTTACCGTACAATTCAATCCTTCTACCATACAATGTCCCAATTAAATATAAGACATGGAATTACTGTCAAGTCTTATTTTATTTAATTATATGTATTTCGATTCTCAAATGCACAACTCTGATAATGCAAATTAGAAACTCCTTTCTAATTTCATTCTGCTTTGGCCAAAGACTTCTGAGTCGTCATTTATCGAATCACATAGGACATTCACTCCTTTTACTAGAAGTGGTAGATTCTTTGTTGATCATTCACCTATCTCCATGTATAACTTATTATACTCAATTATACCCTTTGATATACCCTAAAGGTCTTAAGGGACATGTCAAAGTATAACTCATCATACACAAGATACTATGATGATCTCAAGTCCAAGGATCACTTGTACTACTATCACTAGAGGAATTCCTATTGACAGACGAGTAAAACTCCATTAGGTATTCCTTAGCGAGCCACGTTCAGTGAACTTATTCTCTAATAAGCACCTACATACTTGCTTTAGTGTCTCCACACAAATGATTATGAGATCAATCATCCTCTTCATAAGAGCAAGCAACGTATGTACTAATCTATCCGGATTCACTAATCCCCTTTTTCGTAATCCATCGATTAGGAACGATTTTAGTTTGTGAGCTATCTTGAATTTAGATCTCATTAGCATGATCTCCATCATGATTCTAAAAGAATTGCTCAAAACTATGGGTTTATCACATTTAATATAACAGCACCATGTCGATAATATAAAATGCCTTTAATAACCGAATAAGATTACAAAGTATATGTTACATCATATCAAATATGATTGGCTTGTGTGCATACTACTTTCAACGCTGCGGCGTGAGCCTTAGAGCTTGGGCCTCACGCTGCGGCGTGAGTCCCATGTTTTCTCCCTGACAGGGCTTCACGCTGCGGCGTGAGCCTTAGAGTTTGGGCCTCACGCTGCGGCGTGAGTCCCGTGTTTTCTTCCCACATTGCCCTTCACTGCAGCGTGAGCTGCAGGGCTTATGAGTGGCGCTGCGGCGCCATTCTGCAGTAGCCGGATTCTGGGTTTGTTCCCAGTTCGTGACTCCGACCTCCGGCCACTCCAACCTCCATAACTCCTTCAATACACAAGCAAATTGGTCCATTCCGGACTCTATGGACTCCTAACTCATGGGGTTAAAACATATCAAAAATGCAGAGCTACCCATTAACATTAACATGGTTAAATCTTAAGACAAAGTGTAAAGTTCATACTCTGTTCTTCGAGTTCTTGACAAGTTTTACAAAAATCATTACTACAAACTCGTTTTAACTCCTTTTCACTCCATTCCAACTGGGTTAGCTTCGTAACCCATGGAACTACAATGCCATAGCAACAAATAAAATTAACAAACAAGAAATCATAGCTCTATAGTCCTCTAAAAAGTCCAAACGTCCAAGTTTATGTGCAAAGTCCATTGTTCTTGCTTCATTCAGCCAAGGTAAGGATTTCTTGCATTTTTTTTCCACTTTGATGTTATTAATGGCTTACATAACCTCTTAAGAACATTTACAAACAATCACAACAAACAAAAACACCAAGAATCGCCACAAATCTGACCCACAAGCTTTAGAGCTCAAAACTAAGAAAAACTTGAAAAACTTAACAAGAAATCGAATGGAAAGGATTTGGTTGATGTTTACCTTTGTAAATCCTTCCTAGATGATTAAAAAGCTTGCTAGGCTTGCTTGGCTCGAGTTCTTCTTGCTTGGATTCTCCTCTTCCTTACCCGTGCCTCTTTCTTCTTCCTCCTTTCTTTTTTCCGGCGACCTTCTTCTCTTTTCCGGCGAACTCCGGCGACTTATTCCTCTTCCTTCTTTGCAGCTCTCTCACTCTTTCTCTCTCTCTACCTGCTGATGGGAATGGGAGGAGTGTGGAATGCAAGAGAGAATAAATGATTGAATGGAATGGGAGAGTGGAGGAGTGAATTAGGGAGAAAATGGGTTTGGTGCTCAAGGTTGGCCAAAAATTCAAACTTGCCGGCAACCTCCCTTCTCTCTCCTCATTTTCCTAGCATCTGATTGGTTAATGGGTTTTGTATGGTTCCCACTTGGAGTAACAAGTCAAAATAAATACCCGAAAACACCAAAAATATATCCGAAAACTCCCCCTTTTGTACCAAAATTGGTAAATAACTCTACCCAAAATTTAAAATGGGTACTCCCATAATTATTGGGATGCATAAAAATAATTATTATGAGATTTGTCCAAGTATTCGGAACACCCATATAATACAATTCGGATACGGATAAAATCACGTATCAGCTCAAATAAAATTTCCGACGCTTGGAAAAATTATTCGTACGCATACACGTATTTATGAAGTTTATTAAAATCGAAAAAGACACAAAAATTTTATGGCGTGAATAGTGCCTTGGGAAACGTGCCCGTGAATAGTGATTTAGCGACGCTACGCGAAATCAATATATTCACCCTAACGACACTACAACACGTAAAATTCAACACATACACTTATTCTAGGTTATAACACAACCTTTAAGCACGTAACACATAATAATATCAATAAAAATAAAAATTCATTTCATTCACACATAAACTCGGGTTACAAGGAAATTAAAATTTCCGATCGTTACATGCTTTCTACCGTTGCTATGATTTTGGGCCCTTCTGCTGTTGTTGTTATGTATGGGCTATTATGCTATGAATGGATAATTGGGTTGCTGCTGTTTAACTGCTGTCATGCTTGCTGCTGCTAGCTAGAAAAACCTAATTGGGTTGGGCGCTAATGTTGTTGCTGCTGCTGTTGGTCTGGCTAGGTTTTTAAATTTGGTTAGGTTTGTCTTTATGGGTTTGGCTAGGTTTTTAAATTTGGTTTACATTGTATTAGCCTGGTGATGTCCCTTTTAGGCTTTATGCTTTATTGTAACACATTTACTGTAGCCATCTGATTATGCTTCTTTGCATTTGGTTTACTGTAGACATCATAGGGCCTGTCCTTTGATGGTCAATGTATGGGGTATGCCCCATGAATTCTGTACATTTCCTTTTATTTAATTTCAGTTTAATTTTAGCAAAAAAAAAAATGAAATCACTAATTTGAAAATTAATTATAATTTGTAATGAATTTTGATTATTTACCAATTAATTTTTTATTTACAAATTTATAATTTATGAAGGATTTTACTTGAGAAATGAACATTAATGAAGGATTATTTCCCTCATTAAAATCTTTTCTAGTTAATTAGTAAGTCAACAATGAAGGAATTTTTCTCTCACTAAATTGAAGAAAGATTCTCAATTTATAATTAGTGAAGGAAAATCTTCTCTCGTTAAATAAATTTGTTCTTCACAATATATTATTTGTGAGGGAATAAAGTTATTCACTAATTTCAAATAGTCTTTCTTAAAATATTATTCGCTAAAGAAACCAACCTTTCACTAAATAACAATATTCCATTACCTAATATAATTTGTGAATAAAAAGTTATTCACAATATATCTTTCACAAAAAACATTTAGTTACTACTTAGCGAATGATACCCTATTGCGACGAGGTCTTATGCGAGTAATCGTGTGAAGGAAATATTTCTTCGCAATAAATCTCTTGTGAGTGATATATTATGTCTTGTGAAGGATTTGTTCTTCACTAAATGTCCTTTTTGGTGTAGTGATTGTACGTTATGACATTTGTATATAAATTTTACTCGGACGGTACTTGTTTATATATATAAGTTTAGTATGCATGGATGTTTATATTACTGTGTTGGTTTATTAATTTGTATCTATATATACATGGATGGATATATCGATGGATTTGTATTGATGTTGGTTTATCGATATATATTGATGTGTGTTGAGATATAAGCAAGTACAATTTTTTTGGGAAATCCACAAAACAGGCAAAAAAAATTTTTTTTTTTAATTAATAATCAGCGACCGCAGGCGGCCGCTAACTCATATCAGCGATCGTATTTGGCTCAAGGGTATTAGCGACCGTCGCGGTCGCTATTTTCGATCGCTGACACGTGGGCCACGTCACCCATCAGACCTGACTCACGCTGACTCAGATTAGCGATCCATGCGGTCGTAGATACGTATCTGCGACCGTTGTCGGTCGCTGATGTGCGGTCGCAGATAGGACTTTTTGTTGTAGTGGAAGAAGAAGATGATTAAATTTGTTGTATATATTAAATAAGTAAATTAAAATAGTTAATTGAATATTAATTATTTTAATTGGTCTGTTACATTAAATAAAAAGAATTAAAATAATTTATGATATTAAATTATTTTAATATAGTAAAGTTATTGCATTAAATAAATTATTTTTATTTAATGAATAATTTCCATTTTTATGGAAAAGATTTTTGGTGTAATATAAATGATTATACATTAATTGAAAATTTATTATGCGATAAGTACGGAAGGGTATGTAATAAGTGAATTAAGATAATTTATGATATTAAATTATTTTAATAAAGTGGAAATTATTGCATTATTATAATTTTAATATTATATTATATGTAATATATATTGTAAGTAATATAATATATATTATATATAATATACATATTAGATGAGTATATGTAATATATGTAGTATATGTATACATATGTACTATGTATATTACCTACAATGAGAAGCAAGCGGGGTGAAATGAAAGGAGTAGCAACCAAGAAAACAAACCGAGCAAACAGTTAAGTCGGCAAAAAAAAGGCGGGGGTGGGGGGGAGTAACCTCCAAGTCTTGTAACCTTCAAGCAAAAGGAAATAAAACCAACACACGCCACCTACCACCTCTTCACCCACCAAGTCGGCAACATCACCAAGAGGAAGAGAGAGAGAGGTGGCTGGTGCATGCGAGAGTGAGAAAGGGAGAGATTAACGGAAAAGAAAAGAAAGGAAAGAAGAGAGAGATGGTTGCGATGGCAGGAGAAAATGCAAAAAGGAAAGCATTATGTTAATAGGTAATCTTTGTTAGGTTTGTATATAGCGCGAACATGCAATCAAATTACATAAATAGTGCGGAAGCGCGATAAAATGGATTTTAAAATTTTATACAAACCATCACCATGATCAATCTATGTGCTCAATTATTAATTAACGAAAGAGATAGAGATTAAGAAATTATACCCTCGAAGAACCGTGCTTCCTCGGGTACAAGTTCACCTCCAATTCCTTCGCGTTCTCCTTGAATTTCACCGATGGGATTCCTTCCTTTGATCAACGTTAGCCACCCAAGTGTTTGGCATCTAGAGGTGATCCACCAAGGAATAATAGTTATTCAAGAAGATGGGTGTTGGCAAAACCCTAGTTTCTATCTCTATAGAAATTGTAAGTACTCGCTCTCTCCAATTCTTATGGAAGAGTGTGTAAGGATCGATCCCACAAAGAATTGATATTGTTTTAAATTTATTCTAATGTTTCTAACCAAAAACAGTAATTAAAAGTTGGGGGATTTTGAATCAATTATAATGAACTAAAGAAAAACAGAATTAAATGAATAAAGATAATCAAGTATATAAAAACTTCAGTTCAGTTTCACCAATTTATAGTAATAAAATAATCAAGTTAATATTATTTCTTCCTTCAATGAAACTAACAACCCTAAATGATCAGCAATCGCTCAATTATCCGAAATTCTCCTTAAGTTTAAATCTAATGTGACAATCGCCCCCACTAGACTCTAACTATTATATAACCCAAAACTATCAGTCTAGATTTAATATGACAGAAGCATTAAGAATTAGAGAATTAGGTTGTTCTAAGCAACAATCACACTATCAGGGATTATTTAACTTGCCTTCTGATAACCTTAATAACACCCAAAAACTTGTCCACAATCAAATATTATTAAGTACTATCTATGATCAGATATAATATCGTTTGCTTAATATTATACCTTAATCTAGCAGATGATAACAATTCACCAATTTAATCCTGCAGAAACCAAATTAGTAAACTGAAAATCATAAAAGAAATTCAACCGGATTATCAGAATAAATTTCATGCATAAAGGAATAAATAATATAACTCAATTATTTATTAACTGTAAATATGGTTCCACATCCCTTCAGAACTGAATAAAAGAACTAAGCTAGCATGCTGATGAAATATATTCTGAGATTAAAAATAATGAATGTTGAATTGTGTGTTCAACTGATTACAAGTGATAGGTATTTATAGATACTTTGAAATCCTAGAAGAATTCTAATCCAACTCTACTTCGGAAGTCTTCACTTTGCAAGTATGGTAGGATTCTAGATCCTTATCAATCTCTGAAATCCAGCTTTAAATAACTTCCTTATCAAATTAGATTTTAATTTCCAAATCCAAGTCTTCCTTAGTTTCCTTTTCCAATTCAATCCAGTTTCCATATTTGAACTTCAACTCAGATTCCATATCAGACTCTACTTCCCATAGTCAGAGATACTTTCTATGTAAGATTGTAATCTCATCTCCAAATCCTCGTACGAATCGAACTCTAGCACTCCAATACTCCAAATCCTACTAAGAATAGGAATCCTGCAAAATCGACCAAAATCGTAGAGTAATACTCCGCACCAGCACTTCATAGAGTAATCATGACATCGTAGAGTGAACTAGGACGATCGTCAAATTGACAGCACCATCGTAGAGTGGAACTATTCTCTCGAAATCGTAGAGTTAACCTCGTCAATCGTAGAGTAACTTAGTCGTTGGACTGAAAACGTAGAGTGTTGTGCCTGGTCGTAGAGTGAATCTCAGTAATCATAGAGTGACACTAGAAATCGTCGAACAACTTCACCTTAGTCTGCCTACGATTGTAGAGCTGCCAGACTGCACTCTAACACTACGAACGTAAAGCCCTCACTCAGCGATCGTAGAGTATTCTGCAAAACAACATAAAACTCATCATTAAACCCATATTTTGCAAACTCTTAACAAATTCTTCTCTAAATTGATAAACACCTTAATTAAGCTCATAAACACAGAAAACATATAATATAACTAAGCATAAAGGAACCAAAAATATAGAATATTTTGCACCTATCAAATTCCCCCACACTTAGTCTTTACATGTCCTCATGTAAATTGAACAGGAATCATATCAAGAAAAACTTTATCTGACTTATTCAACTAAGATTTCAAAGGTCTCCAAATAAATATCATGAAATAATAACACCTATCACAGAAACTTGACCAACACCTCATCAACCAACTCACAATAACAACTATGTCATTCCCCACAAAACATCATCCAAATCAGAATATATCCGCACAAATATCTACAATATGATCAATACAAATACCCAACCCAATTTATATGAAACAACAACTGTGCACATTGACTCAAAACTCAAAACCTGAATATCCTGCAAAAATTTCTAACCCACAGAACCTGCAGACATTAACTTTCCTTAGGTGAATGCATTTTATGCTCTATTTCACCTTTCACATTTTTTTTCTTTCAAATGAGCGCATTTTATGCTCCATCTCACTTATTTGCTTTCCAGCGAGTGCGTTTTATGCTCCATCTCGCTCTTGTGTTTATGGATGAGTGCGTTTTACGCTCCTTCTTAACCCACCACAAGACATTTGCACTTCTTCTTTTTCATTCTGTACAATTTCTAATTTTTTCAAAGATTTTTCTTGCACAAGGTTCTGTAATAATAACATAAACAGTTAAACCAATCTTAAATCATAAGATCAGTGCACAAAGTATAATCCCACAAATAACTCAGTCAAGTAATCATGTATCTCATATTCAAGTATCCATGCAAAAACACTTCTAATTCAAAATCAGCTCATGGATCCTAACTAAGTCATCATTATTTATCAGTTAATTAAGCATCAAATCAAATCCTGCAAATAAGCATCAGTATTCACTCTACGATTTCAACCTTTAAAAGCTCAGCAGAACACTACGATCGTAGGGTAACAATCGTAGAGTCAGAAATTTTTTGAAATACTTCAGAGCACCATATCTAGCATGTCATATCATAAATAACTCAAATAACTCAAAGAATAATTAATCTAAACCCTTCCCCCACACTCAAACCTTACATTGTCCCCAATGTAAGACAATCATGCAAAGCAGAAAGTACTAACTAATATGCAACTAAAAATAAAAACTAAAGGGATAGAAAATCAAATCTGAATCTTGGGTTGCCTCCCAAGCAGCGCATTTGTTTATTGTCGTTTGTCCGACTTTAATCTCCTCAATCTGCATAAAATATCCTCCAATCCAACCGTCTCAACATCCTCCACCTGATAACCTTCATAGAAAGGTTTGAGTCTATGGCCATTCACTTTGAATTTTTTCCATGTACTTGGATTTTGAATATCAACTGCACCATAAGGAAAAATATTAGTAGTCATAAAAGGACCTTCCCATCTAGAACGTAGTTTCCCTGAAAATAACTTCAGCCTTGAATTGCAAGTACTCTCTCTCCAATTCTCATGAAAGAGTGTGTAAATTGTCTAACCCTAAATCATGATAAGACTCCTCTTATTTATAGATATAGGGAACCCTCCTAAACTATTTAGGATTAGGGTTTTTATTTTAATTAAACTCCTTTAATTAATTAAACTCCTAATCCAATTAGTAATTTATGAGAGAGTACTTCTATTAATTAATTCTCAATCCCTATTAGGAATTAAATAATAGTAATGGTAATAATAATAATAATAAGACTCCTCTTATTAATTTAAATTTAATAATTCCAAAAAATTAAATAATAAATATTAAGCTATTTAATTTATTCTATCTCCATAGATTAAATTAAATATACTTAACTTATTATTACAATTATGCCATTTACTTCTTAAACAAATATTTTTCCTTTTGTGGTGTGACCCTTTAGGTTCTCCGTATTAAACCGGTTGTGAATAAATCAATTAGAACAATTCTAATCTTATTTAAATAAATAAATTAAACTATTTAATTCATTTAGATAAATAATATTTATTCTACAGTAAGGGTAAACCCCCTTAGCGATCAACGACTTTCCAGATAATATAGATTTCAACATTAATCATAAAAGAACTTTTCAGTGAATAGTTACCGTATAATTCAATCCTTCTACCATACAATGTCCCAATTAAATATAAGACATGGAATTACTATAAAGTCTTATTTTATTTAATTATATGTATTTCGATTCTCAAATGCACAACTCTGATAATGCAAATTAGAAATCATGTATAACTTATTATGTCCAATCATACCCTTTGATATACCCCAAAGGTCTTAAGGGACATGTCAAAGTATAACTCATCATACACAAGATACTATGATGATCTCAACTCCAAGGATCACTTATACTACTATCACTAGAGGAATTTCTATTGACAGGCGAGTAAAACTCGATTAGGTATTCCTTAGCGAGCCATGTTCAGTGAACTTATTCTCTAATAAGCACCTACATACTTGCTTTAGTGTCTCCACACAAATGATTATGAGATCAACATCCTCTTCATAAGAGCAAGCAACGTATGTACTAATCTATCCGGATTCACTAATCCCCTTTTTAGTAATCCATCAATTAGGAACGATTTTAGTTTGTGAGATATCTAGAATTTAGATCTCATTAGCATGATCACCATCATGATTCTAAAAGCATTGCTCAAAACTATGGGTTTATCACATTTAATATAACAGCACGATGTAGATAAAGTAAAATGCCTTTAACAAACGAATAAGATTACAAAGTATATGCTACATCATATCAAATATGATTGGCTTGCGTGCATACTACTTTCAATCTTCTCTTCCCTATTATGTATACATAAAACGTTCTTATATGATGGTATATACGCGTTAAATTTGAAGAACCGAGAACATGGTAGTAAAGATGGCTATGGTGGAAACCCTTAATGGGTTCTAATTTTTAACATGTAATCGGTCATAAAACCAGTGGGAAAGGGTTTGAAAATATCAAAGTTAACTAATACGATAAGAAACAGAAGAAAACGGTAAGGAAATCAATGGGAAACGCAAGGACAATATCGTCGGTGAACGAAATGTGGAGTGTAGTTTGGAGGACCAAATGAACTCCGTTTTTAATTCTAATCATATCTATGACACCGTGAGATGTAGTAGAACTGATCTGGGCAGAGAAACCATGAAAAACTCGCCGAAAAACGTTTTGGGTCGCCGGAAAAGATGACCGAAAAGTCGCCACCGGCGAACTTTCCGGCAAAGCCCGTTTTGGCTATTTCTGGTCAGAATTTGAAAAAACTTTGAACTACAAAGTTGTGGAGAATTAAATTTCATGTGTAATGAACTAGAATTCATAATTTTCGGATAAGCGGTTTAATTATTATAAATTTTTGAAGTTTCAGCTCATTAGAAATAATAATTAAATTATCAGAAAAATGTTTTGAGCTCAAATATTTTTACAGAAACATTATAATATCATTTTATAATTTTTTTAATTTTTAGACGAATTGTTAAATAGCAGAAATATTTATTGTATTTTTGAAGGTATTTAAAGTAGTTTAAAATTAGAGGAAATTCATAAGAAATTCTATGAATGATGAAAAATTATGAAATTGGTGAAAAATCCTATAATATTATTTTATAATTTTTGTAATTTTTTGATAAATTATTGAAGAGCAAAAGTAATTATTATATTTTTTAAGCTATTTAAAGTTAGTTTTAAAATAGTGAAAATTCATAGAAAACTCTATGAATGATGGAAAATTATGAAACTTGGTGAAACATTCTATAATATTATTTCAGAATTTCTGGAAAGTTTTGAAAAATTATTGAAGGACAGAAGTATTTATTGAATTTTTAAGCTATTTAAAGTTAGTTTAAAAATTAGTGGAAATTCATAGAAAATTCTATGAATGGTGGAAAATTATGAAACTCGGTGGAAACTCTTATAATAATATAAGATTAATATTGATAGTGTTTTCAGGAAATAAAAGTATGTTGAGTTATTATTTCTATTTTGAAGCTATTAAATGATAGTTTTTATAAATGAAAATAATTGCAGAAAATTGTCGGATAATCCGAAAAATGTGAAAATTGGTTGAAAAGTCTAGAATAATATTCTAAAGACTTTAGAAGGTTTAGTGGACTCGTGAGGTGTTAGGACGTTTATGGATCGTGTATTAACTGGCCAATGGGCGTAACGGTCTTTTTACCCAAGGATCAAGAATTGACCGAGAAAATTTGAGTATATTTTTATGATATGATATTAGTGTTTAGTGTTATTATATCACTAAAATGTGTTTATGTAAACCAATAAGGAAGGATGGTATGATAGTCGTGACGCTTCCTAACGACGTCAAGAGATGTTTTGAAAATGATTGCATTATTAAGCTATAATGGGCAAACAATATGAAACAAGAATTAATATAAACCAATTTGAGTGTCATTAACTGACTAATTGGTATTTTCTACATTATTGATATATGCAGGTTACTTGAAGAACTATGTAGCATAAATGGTAAAGGAGCATATAAGGCAAGTTTTTCAGTGCCTTTGTGTTATGCGATCTTGTCATTATATGAGATTTTCGCAAATATACTGAATTATAATTGATGTTTGTTAAATTGTGAAAGTCAACTTATGACTGAAATTGATTGAGTTTTTGAACTCAGTCTTGATGTCATATGGGATATGCTAAACATATGAATTATATTGTTTAGAATTATGATAATCATGAGATATGAACTGAGCATGAAATTATGTGATATGTGAAGCATGAAAGCTATTAAATTTGCTGAGCTATCGAGCTCAATCTTGCAAAAGTAAACTTTTTACAGGTCAAGGATACAATGCGATATTATTTGCCATCTGATGATATGGATTAGAAGACGTGCAAAGGAATACCTTTTCTTTATTTAGAAATTATATTGAATCACGATGATGGTTCTGGTTATGTGTAACTGACAGTTATGTAAAGTTTGAAATATTCAATACATAAAGAATGTTTGTTTTAAGATTGAAAGATTGTATTGTAGCTATTTTGAGAAGTAAATCAATATAGTAATAATACTATATAGAAAAGAATCTGTATAAGGGATTGAGTTAGATATACTCATATCTACTCAGATAAAATGAATCATAAAATAAATATGATTCTGAAATAAATATAATCGTAAAGGTTGCGATTCAAGGAATAGAAAGAAAGATATAAAAAGTTTTAAATTATCCGTATTTTTAGATATTTTAACATTGAATAATGTTTTAAAGTTAGAACAATATAGTATTAACGCATAAAGTCGGGTTTGAGAATAGTCCCGATTTTGGGGTCGTTACAGTAATGGTGATGGATGAGTTTAGGGAAGAAATAATGAGATTTTATTTTTTATTTTTTATATTATGATGTCTTTAAATTAGTTATTATGGAAATAATTCCTAAAATTAGTATTTTTATTGTTTAATGAAGTCAAACCGTATTTGAATATGGTCAAACCATATAAAAGTAAATGAGTTGCTCACAAATAGAGTATTCTGGCTAATTTTCATCGAAAAATAATTTTGGGATCGACATTGTATGCAATTAAGTAGTTTATGAAACAATTTGTAAGCTCAATTACTTTGTGATGTAGGATAAATGGCTTTGGAGTTTGAAGAAGAGTTGGATAGAAAATTGGGAAAGAATAGTTCAAAGAAACGGACGTAGACTCTCTGGGTCGAGTTCTTCGCAGGTGGGAAGGACTGATGCAGGACAAATGGCTTTGGAGTTTGAAGAAGAACTGGATAGAAAATTGGGAAAGAATGGTTCAAAGAAATGGACGTAGACTTTCGAGGGTCAGGAATGATCGGAGTCGGTGGGTTCACTTCTGGAATCTTTACTTCGGGAGTTCCATGGGAACTCACATTTGTCTTCGGGTTCGGAGGATCGAGAGTTCAAAGTCAGCGGGTGTCCTTGGGTTTTTGATTCCGGTTGGATTGGAGTTCAGAAGATTACTGATCTGACTTCGGAAGCTTATTTTAATATATATGTTATGATTTGATATTTATGGTAGTATTCTATTAGGAGGTAAGTTCTTTTATAGTAGTAATAGTTTAATAGGAAGTAAATCTTTCTCTATTATTGTATAATTAATTTCAACATAATTATAGGATTTCTGTTGTATTGTGATGAGGTAACTTTTATAACGCTATTAAACTCGGTTTGTGGGTTGAATAGAGATACATCTTTAATTAATAAAAAATGAATTATTTTTCTGGTGGAATCCAATTTGTGTTTTGGAGCTTACGTTAGTAAACTCTTAAATTTCGTTATGCGTTATTAATTAGTAGTTAGGTATGTTTTTATTTTCAATTCTAATTAGAAGACATATTAGATAGGATTTTATTTCCAAGTTAAATACTTATTTCTTTATGGGTTTAGGGTTTCTTTTGTTAGTATAAATAAGGAGTAAACTGATGTAATTGAACAATAACTTATTATTTAGATTTTATAAACTTCATGGATATCTCTAGTTAATGTATCTAACTTTTTGAATTCCTGTGATTGCAAAGTACAGAGATTTAATTCCTGTGATTGTTTCTATTCTCAATCCGTCTTTTGTTATGTCAGTTGGCATCAGAGCCTGGGAGATAGCCCATGACAAGGACGACTCTACTGATCAAGTAAGAGACAACCCACTCCGATGTTAGTGTGAAGGAGAATGATGTCGATCGAAGCTGCTTAGCCGCGAATTGCAAGCAACCATTCGTTCATCATGGGGACTAGGTTTAACTAGTCAAATCTATCTTTTAAGTTTTTGTTTAAAAAAAAGGTCTCCTGCGATTTTCCATCCAAACTTGTACGGCAGAACAAAAGAAAAGAAACAGAGGTGAAGGGTTAATTTTGGTAGTATTATAAGTTGAAACATCAGTATCAAGTTGAGAAAAGAAGATCGAGCTAGAGAAGAGCGTCAAAAGGAGATTTCTTTTCTGATTAATGAAGTTAGTAGGTGTTACAAGAATTTTATAGCCTGCATGGAAAATCTTAAAGAAAGTTGTAGCGCCATCAATCTTACTTTCTCAGTCATGTGATTTGTCCCTTCTAGTAAAGAATGTGGAGGACACAAATGAGGTGGTTGAAGAAGAGGTTATAGTTAAAGACGAATCAAGTTTAGTGATTGAGGATGATCATGATTTGGAGTCATCGCAAAATAAGGATATGGACAGCGTCAAAATTGAGATTGATCATGAGATTGTTCATTATCCTGTGTTCGACAACTTGAAAATTTTTGATTTCATCGTTCCTAATCATTTGTTGAAAGTCCAGGTTAATACGAAGACTTTGATTATTTCAGAATTATTTCCAAAAAATTTCTTTGAGAAACAATATCGATCGTGAATACATGGTACAAAGACGTACGATTGCGAATGTCTAACTGTTGGTGCTTGATACTACTTCATTTTAAAATTCGAGGTCGAATTTTCTCCAAGAAAAGGGGAATGACACGGGAAGGATTATCGATCAAGATTCGATATAATTTATGTTTTGGTATTTATGGACAATTTAAATATTTAATGTATTTTTATTTATTAATTAGTAGTTAGGTATATTTTTATTTTCAATTCTAATTAGAAGACATATTAGATAGGATTTTATTTCCAAGTTAAATATTTATTTCTTTATGGGTTTAGGGTTTCTTTTGTTAGTATAAATAAGGAGTAAACTGATGTAATTGAACAACTTATTATTCAGAGTTTATAAATTTAGTGAATGTTTTTAGTAAATTTATTCAACTTTGTGAATTCCTGTGATTGCAAAGTACATACATTCAATTCATGTGATTGTTTCTATTCTCAATCCTCCTTTCATTGTGTCACTTTAGGGGACGAATTATGAATTTGATAATAATACCTGGTGTAACAGATATGTATTTAACCCTACTTAAAACAACAAAAAGGTCTGAAATTAATTACATAGAGTTAAAATTTATCAATTAATAACTGAAAATTGCAAATACAACAGAATAACTTAACTTGTTCTTACACTAGAACACATATCACTTGGAAACTCCAAACGTCTGGTGGCTAGTACATGATCATCACATAATATATAGCTTCTTAAACATAAATAGAAGAGATGATGATGATCGAAATAATAGTTATGTAAAACCTTTCAATTATTGGAGAATAATCTAAAAAGAATTATGAGGACTCAAGGGCCATGGCCACGCCTTGAAGGATTTCCCTCTACAAATGAATGATTTGCTGCACCAAAAGAATTGGAAAGAGTTACTAAAAGATGAAAAGGCAAATTCAAAAGAACTGCAGATAGTTAATGGGACATAATTAATGAAAGAGGATCGAATGAAAAATCTAAAGTGATTTAAATATTACTCAAATCTACCAGCAGATGTTCGTGGAAGGACCAAGAGAATCAAAATCAAACACAAGACACATTGCATAATAAGAGAATAAGCAGCTCTAGTTGCCATTTTTTGCTTATTAGCTTTTTGTTTTGCACCATATCTTCAGTTCTAATATATAGGAAGACTACAAAATTTAAGACTATTGTCAAAGGCACATTCCCACGCCTAAAATGTTGAAATGTTGAATTGGTCTATACGAAGACTAAGTATATTTGCAAGATGAAAATTTACTATCTATGCAAGTAATGGTTTAAAAAACTTATATATAGTTTTAACTAGCCCTAATTGTGTACAAATAAAAATTCATTATATCTAATACGACTTCATCTAGAGGAATACTTGTTTTCATCTTACTTGCTATTTTTTTTATATTTTTTTATATTTTGTTTCGAGAATATAAGATTAATATTGACTTTTTTAAGTCAATTCGAAACTTTTTTGAAATTTTAAATTGATTTGACTCCATTATTTTTTGCAAATTTAAAAAAGTGTTGACATATCTGGGAACAAATTCATGTCAATATTAATTACCGAAATATGTGAATACATGGGGTCGAAAGAGTACAGTAAAAAAGGGACCAACATATATATTACTGCTATATTTTATTGCTAACACGCTAGTCGCAATCCACATTCGACATAATTAAAATTAGTCGACATAAAAAATATTTTGCAATAATAAATTTTATAATTAACACTCCTCCTGCCAAAATATGGGATTAATATTAACTTTTTTAAGACAATTTGAAATACTTTTATTTTTCGTATTGATATGATTACATTTAATTTTAAAAAATAAAAATTTTAAAATTTTAAAATATTACTGATTACAAAAAAATATTATTTTTCAAAAAGTTTAACTAAATCACATCAATTTGGAATTTGAAATATCTCACTAAGTTTAAATAGTCAAACTTGATCTTATATTTCGCAACAAAGGGAGTCATACTTTTTAAATAGTTTATAATATTTATAATTGTAGTGACAAATTTTTTTTTTAAAACAAATAAATTTTGATTTAAATTTTTTTTTTAAATTAACATGAAAAAAGTCAATATTCGGCTTCTATAATTTTAGAGGAGGGAGTAAACTAGTCTCGATTTTCTCATTCAAAGTTTTTCAAAGTAAATCTTGCATCTCTTTTTTGTTTTAGCTGAACGTTGTGTGATCACTGGTTCAAATTCGGGAACGTAAGGACTAAGTTCTCAAGACTTATTTCTTACACCTCCATGGTTAATTTGGACAAAGCAAAATACACAAGTATAATAAATAAATAAATCATACCATCACCATGTAAAATGAAAGGTTGATTCCCTATTTCATTACACTAAATTGGTAACCCGTACAAGACACGAACTTTTTATTAAATTTGTATTTTTTAAATTTATATATCATAGGGAAATCAATATAAATAAATGAATTATGTCATATTTTTGAATCCTTATTTTAACGTATATTATGCATTTTTGTATTGATCAATAAATTCCCTAATGTTAATTTAGAGTTGTTATTAATTACTTCAATGTATAGCTTTATTCAGCTTTTGTGGTAAATAATTAGCTTCTTATTTTGAGTTGTTTTGATCATAAAAGTCATGTGCAATATATATATATATATATATATATATATATATATATATATATATATATATATATATTTCATGGAATACTAAAAATTTATACATTGTATCAAAAAATAGAGAATTTTAAGTGATTGATTCGGTATTAACTCATAGCTAACCATGATGAATTTTGAGTGATTGTATAAAATCTCTTAATACCTTGTTATATATAGTTATTGATACCATCATCTAAACATAATGAATTAAGTACTAGTCCAAATAACAAAAATTATCAAGTTATGGTAACTTAGAGAGTTGTTAATGTCAAAGCAAAAAATATCCTGTTATATATACAATATTTAGTAAAATATGTAACATTCTGTAGTTACACTTTGTGCATTTAAATTGGTACATTACTCTGATTGCAACATTTTTTAGCTTGACATTATATATCTTCAAAAATGAAAACTTAGTAGTTTTGTCTCATTTGAAATTGATTCAATATCGTTCTAAAGAACATCAACAAATAGTCAAAGACATTACTTGGTAAACAAAAATGCAAACTTAAGTACTTTGTATCCACAATTCAGTATAGTATAGATATACAACGACGTTTGTGTGTGTATACATATATATATATATATATATATATATATATATATATATATATATATAATTTTGAATGATTGACTCGGTATTGATTCATGATCAACCAAAATAATTCGGTAAAATTATTATATAAAATCTCTTAATACTTTGTTATATATAGTTATTGATACCATCATCTAAACATCATGAAATACTGGACCAAATAACAAAAATTATCAAGTTATGGTAACTTAGAGAGTTGTTAATGTCAAAGCAAAAAATATCCTGTCTGAGCAATATATATACAATATTTAGTAAAATATGTACCATTGTGTAATTACACTTTATTCATTAAAATTGGTACATTACTCTGATAGCAACATTTTTTTAGCTTGACATTATATATCAGCCGCCACTTATCTTTTATCTTCAAAAATGAAAACTTAGTAGTATATATATATATATATATATATATATATATATACGGTCCGGATCTTAAGCTCACCCTTATCCGGCTCACCCAAGTTCACCCCCTTTTAGCGACGGACCCGGCGACGGTTTGGTCATACAACCGTCGTCTATACTTTTAGCGACACTATATATTGTCCGTCGCTAGAAGTATAGACGACGGTTTAAAAGTATAGACGACGGTTGTATGACCAAACCGTCGCCGGATCCGTCGCTAAAGGGAGGGTGAGCTTGAGTGAGCCGGATAAGGGTGAGCTTAAAAATGGACTGTATATATATATATAGTCAAAAACAATACTTGGTAAACAAAAAGTAAACTTAAAGTACTTTGTATCCACAATTCAGTATAGATATACAACTTGTGTCTATATATATATATATATATATATAGCTCACTGCCCTCCCAACTCTCTAATACAACCTTCCCGATAAAGGAATGACTTCAAAAATTGGAAACATGTTAGATGATCATACTAATAAATTAATAGCAGCCCAAGTTGCCATTTTTGTTAATAAGCTGCAGCCATTAGAAAATGATTCCTGAATAATGTAAGAAGAAATATATTTGGTGTTAGCGAAGACATCAAATCAGTGATGCAAACAATATCATTTGTCAAAAGCCTCGTATACTATGAATAGTATACTTTTAGACTAATCTAATGAGTAGGTCTCACCACCACACATTGGCTTCAACTGCACCAATGCAAAGGACGATGGTTCAAACCCCCTCTTCGTTGTAATAGAAATTAATAATACTAAAATAAAAAATGGGTAGGTCTTTGTAACGCTTTCTGGGAGAGCTATCGTCAAGCAATTCAAAATTAACTTCACTTTCACTCTACGAATTCAAAGAATGAGCACAGTAGTAAGTAAGGATCGATCCCACAAAGAATTGATATTGTTTTAAATTTATTCTAATGTTTCTAACCAAAAACAGTAATTAAAAGTTGGGGGTTTTGAATCAATTATAATGAACTAAAGAAAAACAGAATTAAATGAATAAAGATAATCAAGTATATAAAAACTTCAGTTCAGTTTCACCAATTTATAGTAATAGAATAATCAAGTTAATATTATTTCTTCCTTCAATGAAACTAACAACCTTAAATGATCAGCAATCGCTCAATTATCCGAAATTCTCCTTAAGTTTAAATCTAATGTGACAATATGCCCCCACTAGACTCTAACTGTTATATAACCTAAAACTATCAGTCTAGATTTAATATGATAGAAGCATTAAGAATTAGAGAATTAGGTTGTTCTAAGCAACAATCACACTATCAGGGATTATTTAACTTGCCTTCTGATAACCTTAATAACACCCAAAAACTTGTCCACAATCAAATATTATTAAGTACTATCTATGATCAGATATAACATCGTTTGCTTAATATTATACCTTAATCTAGCAGATGATAACAATTCACCAATTTAATCCTGCAGAAACCAAATTAGTAAACTGAAAATCATAAAAGAAATTCAACCGGATCATCAGAATAAATTTCATGCATGAAGGAATAAATAATATAACTCAATTATTTATTAACTGTAAATATGGTTCCACATCCCTTCAGAACTGAATAAAAGAACTAAGCTAGCATGCTGATAAAATATATTCTGAGATTAAAAATAATGAATGTTGAATTGTGTGTTCAACTGATTACAAGTGATAGGTATTTATAGATGCTTTGAAATCCTAGAAGAATTCTAATCTAACTCTACTTCGGAAGTCTTCACTTTGCAAGTATGGTAGGATTATAGATCCTTATCAATCTCTGAAATCCAGCTTTAAATAGCTTCCTTATCAAATTAGATTTTAATTTCCAAATCCAAGTCTTCCTTAGTTTCCTTTTCCAATTCGATTCAGTTTCCATATTTGAACTTCAACTCAGATTCCATATCAGACTCTACTTCCCATAGTCAGAGATACTTTCTATGTAAGATTGTAATCCCATCTCCAAATCCTCGTACGAATCGAACTCTAGCACTCCAATACTCCAAATCCTACTAAGAATAGGAATCCTGCAAAATCGACCAAAATCGTAGAGTAATACTCCGCACCAGCACTTCATAGAGTAATCATGACATCGTAGAGTGAACTAGAGCGATCGTCAAATTGACAGTACCATCGTAGAGTGGAACTATTCTCTCGAAATCGTAGAGTTAACCTCGTCAATCGTAGAGTAACTTAGCCGTTGGACTGAAAACGTAGAGTGTTGTGCCTGGTCGTAGAGTGAATCTCAGTAATCATAGAGTGACACTAGAAATCGTCGAACAACTTCACTTTAGTCTGCCTACGATTGTAGAGCTGCCAGACTATACTCTAACACTACGAACGTAAAGCCCTCACTCAGCGATCGTAGAGTATTCTGCAAAACAACATAAAACTCATCATTAAACCCATATTTTGCAAACTCTTAACAAATTCTTCTCTAAATTGATAAACACCTTAATTAAGCTCATAAACACAGAAAACATATAATATAACTAAGCATAAAGGAACCAAAAATATAGAATATTTTGCACCTATCAAATTCCCCCACACTTAGTCTTTACATGTTCTCATGTAAATTGAACAGGAATCATTTCAAGAAAAACTTTATCTGACTTATTCAACTAAGATTTCAAAGGTCTCCAAATAAATATCATGGAATAATAACACCTATCACAGAAACTTGACCAACACCTCATCAACCAACTCACAATAATAACTATGTCATTCCCTACAAAACATCATCCAAATCAGAATATATCTGCACAAATATCTACAATATGATCAATACAAATACCCAACCCAATTTATATGGAACAACAACTGTGCACATTGACTCAAAACTCAAAACCTGAATATCCTGCAAAAATTTCTAACCCACAGAACCTGCAGACATTAACTTTCCTTAGGTGAATGCATTTTATGCTCTATTTCACCTTTCACATTTTTTTTCTTTCAAATGAGTGCATTTTATGCTCCATCTCACTTATTTGCTTTCCAGCGAGTGCGTTTTACGCTCCATCTTGCTCTTGTGTTTATGGATGAGTGCGTTTTACGCTCCTTCTTAACCCACCACAAGACATTTGCACTTCTTCTTTTTCATTTTGCAATTTTCACAATTTCTAATTTTTTTCAAAGATTTTTCTTGCACAAGGTTCTGTAATAATAACATAAGCAGTTAAACCAGTCTTAAATCATAAGATCAGTGCACAAAGTATAATCCACAAATAACTCAGTCAAGTAATCAAGTATCTCATATTCAAGTATCCATGCAAAAACACTTCTAATTCAAAATCAACTCATGAATCCTAACTAAGTCATCATTATTTATCAGTTAATTAAGCATCAAATCAAATCTTGCAAATAAGCATCAGTATTCACTCTACGATTTCAACCTTTAAAAGCTCGGCAGAACACTACGATCGTAGGGTAACAATCGTAGAGTCAAAATTTTTTTGAAATACTTTAGAGCACCATATCTAGCATGTCATATCATAAATAACTCAAATAACTCAAAGAATAATTAATCTAAACCCCTCCCCCACACTCAAACCTTACATTGTCCCCAATATAAGACAATCATGCAAAGCAGAAAGTACTAACTAATATGCAACTAAAAATAAAAAGTAAAGGCATAGAAAATCAAATCTGAATATTGGGTTGCCTCCCAAGCAGCGCATTTGTTTATTGTCGTTTGTCCGACTTTAATCTCCTCAATCTGCATAAAATATCCTCCAATCCAACCGTCTCAACATCCTCCACCTGATAACCTTCATAGAAAGGTTTGAGCCTATGGCCATTCACTTTGAATATTTTCCATGTACTTGGATTTTGAATATCAACTGCACCATAAGGAAAAATATTAGTAGTCACAAAAGGACCTTCCCATCTAGAACGTAGTTTACCTGAAAATAACTTCAGCCTTGAATTGAAAAGGAGAAATTTTTGTCCAACAGTGAAAGTCTTCCTTAAAATTTGTTTATCATGAAAGGCTTTAGTCTTTTCCTTGTAAATTCTAGAGCTTTCATATGATTCATTCCTCAACTCCTCAAGCTCTTGCAACTGTAGCTTCCTATGCTCCCCAGCTTCATCCATCTTCATGTTATAGTGCTTGATTGCCCAAAAAGCCTTGTGTTCAAGTTTCACAGGTAGGTGACAAGGCTTACCAAATACCAATCAATAAGGTGACATACCTATAGGTGTCTTATATGCAGTTCTATAGGCCCAAAGTGCATCTTCTAATCTTAGGCTCTAATCTTTCCTATTTGTGTTGACTTCTTTTTTCAAATTAGACTTGACTTCCCTGTTAGATACCTCAGCTTGGCCATTACTTTGAGGATGATAGGATGTAGAGACTCTGTGTAGCACATTATACTTTTTAAACAATGCTGCTAACACCCTTTTTATAGAAGTGAGTTCCTCTCTCACTGATAATGGCTCTTGCAATTCCAAACCTGTTAAAGATGTTAGATTTGACAAAATATGCAATAACTTTAGAGTCATCAGTCCTGGTTGCTTTGGCTTCCACCCATTTTGAAACATAATCAATAGCCACAAGAATATAAATATTACCAAAAGAAACATGAAAGGGACCCATAAAATCAATACCCCATACATCAAAGATTTCAACAATTAGAATAGGAGTTTGTGGCATTTGATTTCTTTGTGAGATGTTACCTGTCTTTTGACAATTTGCACATGTCTTACAGAACATATAAGAATCTTTAAAAATGGTAGGCCAATAAAAATTGGATTCTAAAACCTTGTGAGCAGTTCTTTTTGGTCCAAAATGACCTCCACAAGCATATGAATGACAAAAAGATAGAATGGAATGAAATTCACTATTGGGAACACATCTTCTAACTACCTGATCAGCATATAATTTCTACAGATATGGATCATCCCAGACATAATACTTTGCATCACTCATAAGCTTATGTTTCTGATGTTTAGAGAACTTTTTAGGAACATATGAACTTGCTAAGTAATTTACAATGTCAGCATACCAGGGCCTTTCCTTAGTGATTGCAAATAAGTGCTCATTTGGAAAAGAATCATGTAATGGGAGTGTCTCCTCATCCCTCATCAGTCTGCTCAAGTGATCTATAACCTGATTTTCTGCTTCTTTCTTGTCTTTAATCTCCATGTCAAATTCTTGTAACAGCAGAATCCATCTTATAATTCTTGGCTTTGAATCCTTCTTGGTCAAGAGATACCTGAGAGCAGCATGATCAGAATAAACTACTCTTTTAGTTCCTAATAAATAAGATCTAAATTTATCTAAAGCAAAAATAACTGATAAAAGTTCTTTCTCAGTCGTAGAGTAGTTTATTTGAGTAGCATTGAGAATCTTGGAAGCATAGTAAATGGCATGGACAGTTTTATTCACTCTCTGGCCCAAAGCAGCTCCCACTGCATAGTTGCTTGCGTCACACATGATCTTAAAGGGTAGTTTCCAGTTTGGTGGTTGGACCACAGGTGTAGAGGTCAACAGTTTGTCCAGCTTGTCAAAAGCCTCCTAGCACTCTTTAGTAAACTGGAACTCCACATCTTTATGTAGCAACTTGCACAAAGGTAAAGCTATCTTGGAGAAGTCCTTGATAAACCTCCTATAGAAACCTGCATGTCCAAGAAAAGAACGAATCTCCTGCACTTTTCCAAGGTAAGGTAATGCAGCAATAATTTTATTTTGGCTTTATCAACTTCTAAACCTCTAGAAGAAACAACATGGCCAAGTACTATCCCTTGCTCTACCATAAAATGACATTTTTCCCAATTAAGTACAAGATTAGTTTCTAAGCATCTATCAAGCACCTTAGTTAAATTATCAAGACATGCATCTAAAGAATCACCATGAATTGTGAAATCATCCATAAAAATTTCAATACAATTTTCTAGAAGATCAGAAAACAAGTTTACCATGCATCTTTGGAAGGTACCTGGGGCATTACAAAGTCCAAATGACATTCTTCTATAGGCAAATGTACCAAAAGGGCATGTGAAGGTGGTTTTGTCTTAATCTTCTAGGGCTATCACAATTTGGTTGTAACTTGAAAATCCATCTAGAAAACAATAGTAAGTGTGGCTAGCCAATCTCTCTAACATTTGATCAATAAAGGGAATAGAGAAATGATCTTTTCTAGTAACTGCATTTAACTTCCTATAATCAATACACACTCTCCAGTCTGTTTGCATTCTTGTTGGCACTAACTCATTATTGTCATTCTGGACAACTGTGATTCCAGATTTCTTTGGAACTACCTGGACTGGGCTCACCGTTTGGCTGTCTAAAATTGGATATATAATACCTGCATCAAGCAATTTTAGTACTTCTTTCTTTAATACCTCCATCATGGGTGGGTTCAGTCTTCTCTAGGCTTCTCTGGTAGGTTTGGCTCCTTCTTCTAACAAAATTCTATGCATACACACAGCAGGACTGATGCCTTTTATATCTGCAATGGTCCAACCAAAGACTGTTACATGATCCCTAAGGATTCTCAGCAGTTTGTCTTCCTATACTTTGGTTAAATTATTGGCAATAATTACTGGTAGTGCGTCATCTTCTCCCAAGTAAGCATACTTCAGATGGGTTGGCAATAGTTTGAGGTCTAATATAGGAGCCTGCATAACGGAAGGTAGCAATTTTTGATGAGAAACAGGCAATTGAATAGAATGAACTGCATACTTATCTGAGAATTATGGTAATGAATGTAAAGCAGCAACAGTCTCCTTTAATTCCTGAGCTTGTTCAATTTCTTCTTCTTTGTCAAACTCGAAACTGTTAATGATTGCAATCTCCAAGCTGTTCCTTTGCATTTGATTGAAAGAATCTTGTACTAGAGAATCAACAATATCAATAGCATAAACTGGATTGATATCACTAGGGTACCTCATTGCTTCATATATATTGAATTGGATCTTTTCTCCATCAAACTCCATAGTCAATGTCCCATTATCTACATCAATCATAGTCTTGGCAGTCTTCAAGAATGGCCTCCCTAATAAGATATGAGTAGGGTTTGGAGAAGAATCATCCTCCATGTTCACAATGTAAAAGTCTGCAGGAAAAATTAGCTCATTCACCTGCACTAAAACATCTTCAATTACCCCTTCAGGGTAAGTGTTAATCCTATCAGCAAGTTGAATAATAACACCAGTTTGTTTTAAAGGCCCTAAATTTAAGGAAGCAAATATAGATAATGACATGACATTAATTGAATCTCCTAAATCCAGTATAGCTTTTTCAAACCTGGTGTTACTTATTCTGCATGGAATGGTGAACATGCCTGGATCTTGCATTTAGGGGGCATTTTCCTTTGAAGCACTGCTGATACATTCTCTTCAACAGTGACTCTTTCATCATCCTTCAATTTTCTTTTATTAGTGCACAACTCTTTCAAAAATTTAGCATATCTTGGCACCTGTTTGATTGCATCTAACAAAGGTATATTGACTTCCACCTTCCTGAAGGTCTCAAGGATCTCTTTTTCTTGCTCATTGATAAATGAATAATGTTCTATGATTTTGATTCCTTTATGTTTGGTTTTATTACATGTTTTATGTGTATATGGACTTATTATGGTGTTTATTGATTATAGGAGGAATTGGTGCTAAAAAGAGGAATTCGAGCTAAAAACAGGGAAAAAAAGAAACATCCGGGACTCAAGGATGCATGATATTGGCTTAGAACTTGAATTTTATTGTAGATCTCGTCGAGAACTTCGATTTGATAGTTGGCACATCCCGTAACTCTTTCCGGATCAAAAGTTATGACCTTTTTACCAACGGGCGATGAATTTTAGATTTTCGGCTTGCCATTTAGACAACAGTCACTTCAGCGCCAATTTCGACCTTTCTCCAGCCAGTATCTCTGAAAACTCAAAAAATAAAAGTTGTAGATCTACTTCTTAACTTTCCAGATCATCTTCAATCGCCTCAATCGGAGTTCGTATGAGAAAGTTATGTCCATTTTACCAAAGGACGTCCAAGTAGAAAATTTGAGCGCGGTTGACTCTGAAATTGCTTGATTTGAGCGCGGCCGGCGCTGGAACCTCTGTAGTTGAGCGCGACCAGCGCTGAATATATTGTTTTTGAGTGCTGTCGGCGCTGAAGCGTGGCACGGATTCTGAGGACGCATTTTTGATGCGTTTTTGTCAGATTTATTTCCATAATTTTAGGGATTTTTGATATCTTTTCCAATTCTAATATAACTAGGATGTTTGTTTAGATTGGATATTATATTAGGACTATAAATACATGTTATTAGTTAGATATTAGAGACATCTGGGATCTACATCATCTTGGCAACTACAATTGTAACCCTAATTGGACAAAATTGAAGTAATGTCAAGCTAAGTATTTTATTTTCAGTTCTAAGGGATGTTGAATCTTATTTATAATTAATGTTTAATTAAGTATTCATTATTTATTTCTTCTTATATGGAATTTATTCTTGATAATCTTATTGAATTGCTTGAATGTTATTTGGTTTAATTGATTTGATTTCTACAGGATTAAATTGGTTAACTAATATCATCTACTAGATTAAGATATAGTATTAAGCAAACAATATTGTATCTGATCATAAGTAGCAATTAATAATACTTGATTGTGGACAAGCTTTTGGGTGTTATTATGATTATCAGAAGGCAAGCTAAATAATCCCTGATAGTGTGATTGTTGTTTGGAATAGTCTAATTCTCTAATCCTTAATGCTGCTGTTATATTAAATCTAGACTGATAGTTCTAGGTTGTATGATAGTTAGGGTTTAGTTGGACGATTGTCACATTATATTTAAAATATAAGGAGAATTTCGGATAATTAGCGATTACGGTTATCTAGGACTATTAATTTTATTGAAGGATAAATGATGTTACGTTTGATTAATATGTCATTGTAAAAAGGTGATACTGAACTTATGAACTGGAACTTTTAATTCATTGGTTATTTTTATTTATTTACTTTTGTGAATTAGTTAATCAAACTCAAAACCCCTCAATCTTTATTTTCATTTTTTAATTAGATTTAGGAAAATAAAAGAATAAATATAAAACAATTCACTCTCTGTGGGATCGACCTTGCTTGTCACTATACTGATTTCTGTATTAGTAGAGTAGAAGTAATGATTTAATTTTGGGGTGTAAACGACAGCTCCCAAATTTTAGCGCCGTTGCCGGGGAGTGTTATTTGTTTTTTATTATTCTTTGTTTTCATTTATTTATTTATTTATTTTTTATTTTTATTTTTAGTTTGGGACTCGATTCTCTCACTCTCTTGAATTGAAATTTAATCCAGAGTTAGAGAAAATTGCACGGGGAGATGGTTGATGCAAGCCACAACAGGACTTTGAAAGAATTAGCTTCTCCTAATCTCAATCAATCATCATTGTGTATTGAATATCCTACTTTGGATGCTACTTTTGAATTACAATTAGGACTAATCTACCTTTTGCCTACTTTTCGTGGTCTTACAGGTGAAGATCCATACAAGCATCTAAAAGAGTTTCATGTGGTGTGTTCCACCATAAAACCACAAGGAGTAGCAGAGGAACAAATGAAGCTTAGAGCTTTTCCATTCTCATTAGCAGAGTTGGCAAAGGATTGGCTGTACTATCTACCTTCAGGGTCAATACGATCATGGAATGAAATGTAGAGGTTGTTCTTGGAGAAGTATTTTCCTACTTCAAGAGTTGCTAATTTAAGGAAGGAGATATGTGGCATCCGATAGTTCAATGGAGAAACTCTCTATGAGTATTGGGAAAGATTTAAGAAGTTATTTTCCAGCTGTCCACCGCACCAAATTGATGCTCAATATTTAATCCAATACTTCTATGAGGGATTGATGTCAATGGATAGAATCATGATTGATGCAGCAAGTGGAGGAGCACTAGTTGATAAGACACCTGAGACTGCAAGGAACCTAATTGCAAACATAGCAGCTAACTCACAACAACACGGAACTAGGATGGATCATACACCTACTAGGGTGAATGAGATATGCACTAGTAATATTGAACGTCAAATTTCTGAATTAACTGCTATGGTTCGACAAGTGGCTGTGGGAAATGTGCAAGTTGCAGAGCAAGGTTTACAGCAGACTCAACAACAGTACCAACCTAGTGGAGGAGCACCGGTCAATTCTGGAACATCTCTTGAGGATATATTCAAAGCTTTTATGACTCAAACCCACCAGTTTCAGCAAGAGACAAGAACTTCCATACATAATCTAGAGAATCGGATGAGTTAGCTTGCTAGTACAATTGATAAGTTGGAATCTCAAGACTCAGAGACGTTACCTTCCCAAACTGTTATTAATCCAAAAGAGCATGTTTGTGCAATTACCTTAAGATGTGATGAAGAGGTATGGCAGCAAGATGAGTTAGTGCTTACTTCAGGAATTGACAACAGTGTTGAATTTGATGAGGAGGAGCAAGAGGAGGCGATAGTACCATCAATGCTGAAGATGGCGGAGGATGAGGAAGTGATACTGGAAACGGTTCATAAGGTTGAGGAGATTTTAGAGCGAACAGACGAGGAGAATTTGCAGGTTTTAGTTATCAATAGAATGGAATTGGATAAAGAAGAAGAAATCGAGCGGAGTTCTGATCTGAAGGAGGCTACAACTGCATTATATTCTTTGCCACAACTTTCAGATAAGTATGCAGTCTACTTTATTCAGTTACCTACTTCTCACAAGACATTATTTTCTCCTATTGCGCAGGCACCTAATCTAGAGTTGAGGCTATTGCTAGTTCACTTGAAGTATGAACGTCCGATTACATATATTGAGAGAATTGATGTCGAGCAAAAGACATAAAACAATTGCGCTGCTTGGGAGGCAACCCAAGATCTCATATTTACTTTTCTATTCCTTTCGCTTTTACTTTTATTTTCTGGATTTTAGTTACGTTTTAGTTAGTTACTTCGTCTTTGCATGAATGTCTTACATTTGGGATAATATAAGGTTTGAGTATGAGGGAGGGGTTTAGGTTATATTATTTAAGTTTATTCCAGGAGCTTATGAAAAATTAAAAATTTGAAAATTTTGAAAAATTCTTGGCTAAGTTTTTAAAGGTTTTTGGTTATGGAATAAAAATTGATGCTAATTGATAGAATTTATTTGATGTGGAATTGGTTGATGAATGATGAAAACTAAGTCATGATCCATAGTAACTAATTTCGATCTAATTTGTGTTTCATGAGTTCTTGAATATGAGATATACGCTTATTTGGCTGAGTTATCTGTGGAGTTGTCTATATATGTGCACTGATTTCATGATATTAGAACTGTCTATCTGCTTGTTTTGTTTGCAGGACCATGTGAAAAAGAAAAAAATGAAAATTTTCAAAAAGTGAAGAAAATTTAAAAAAGAAAAGTGCAAAAAAGGCACATGTGGTGGGTTGAGATGGAGCGTAAAACGCACTCACCCATAGACATATGCAACGAGATGGAGCGTAAAACGCACTCGTTGGTGAGAAGACAAGTGAGATGGAGCATAAAATGCACTCACTTAAGAAAGAATGAAAAAGGTGAAATGGAGCATAAAATGCACTCACTTAAGAAAAAAAAGGGGTGAAACGGAACATAAAATGCATTCACCTGGAAAAAATGAAGTTGATGGTTCTAGAGAAAAAAATGAATAGCAAAGGAAATAGGTTCTGAGTTTTGAGTCAGTGTGCACGGTTGTTGTTCCATGATAACTAAGTTGAGTATGTGTGTAGATCATAGGAAGGATAATTATGTGCACATAGTTTGATTTAGAGATGTTCGATGAGGAATAACAAGGTTATTATTGTACATTGATTGATGAAATGTTGACCAAATTTCTGTTAGTTAGTGTTGATATTCATGGGTTGGAATTGATTTAAATCTTTTGAAAGTTTGGTTAAATGAATATTTGATGAAGTTAATATCATATTTGTTTTGATTTACACGAGGACGTGTAAAGACTAAGTGTGGGAGAATTTGATGAGTGCATAATGTTCTATGATTTTAATTTTTTTATATTTGGTTTTATTACATGTTTTATGTGTATATGGACTTATTAAGGTGTTTATTAATTACAGGATGAATTGGTGCTGAAAAGAGGAATTGGAGCTAAAAACAGGGAAAAGAAGAAAATTCCGGGACTCGAGGATGCATGATCTTGGCTTAGAACTTCTCATCGAGAACTTTGATTTGATAGTTGTCACGTTCCGTAACTCTTCCCGGATCAAAAGTTATGACCTTTTTACCAACAAGCGATGAATTTCAAATTTTCAGCTTGCCATTTACACAGCAGTCACTTCAAGGCCAATTTCGACCTTTCTCCAGCCAGTATCTCTAAAAACTCAAAGAATAAAAGTTGTAGATCTACTTCTTCGCTTTCCAGATCATCTTGAATCGCCTCAATCGGAGTTCATATGAGAAAGTTATGTTCGTTTTTTCCTAAGGACGTCCCAGTAGAAAATTTGAGGGCCGTCGGCTCTGAAATTGCTTGATTTGAGCGCGGCCGGCGCTGGAACCTCTGTAGTTGAGCGCGACCAGTGCTGAATCTATTGTTTTTGAGCGTCGTCGGTGCTGAAGCATGGCATGGATTCCGAGGAAGCATTTTTGATGCGTTTTGTCAAATTTATTTCCATAATTTTAGGGATTTTTGATATCTTTTACACGTCTAATGTAACTAGGATGTTTGTTTAGATTGGATATTATATTAGGACTATAAATACATGTTATTAGTTAGATATTAGAGACATATGGGATCTACATCATCTTTACAACTACAATTGTAACCTTAATTGTAGAAGATTGAAGTAATGTCCAGCTAAGTATTTTATTTTCAGTTCTAAGGAATGTTAAACCTTATTTATAATTAATGTTTAATTAAGTATTCATTATTTATTTCTTCTTATATGGAATTCATTCTTGATAATCTGATTGAATTGCTTGAATGTTATTTGGTTTAATTGATTTGATTTCTACAGGATTAAATTGGTTAACTAATATCATCTACTAGATTAAGATATAGTATTAAGCAAACAATATTGTATCTGATCATAAGTAGCAATTAATAATACTTGATTGTGAATAAGCTTTTGGGTGTTATTATGATTATCAGAAGGCAAGCTAAATAATCCCTGATAGTGTGATTGTTTCTTGGAATAGTCTAATTCTCTAATCCTTAATGCTGTTGTTATATTAAATCTAAACTGATAGTTCTAGGTTGTATGATAGTTAGGGTCTAGTGGGACGATTGTCACATTAGATTTAAAATATAGGGAGAATTTCGGATAATTAGCGATTACGGTTATCTAGGACTATTAATTTTATTGAAGGATAAATGATGTTACGTTTGATTAATATGTCATTGTAAAAAGGTGATACTGAACTTATGAACTGGAACTTTTAATTCATTGGTTATTTTTATTTATTTACTTTTGTGAATTAGTTAATCAAACTCAAAACCCCTCAATCTTTATTTTCATTTTTTAATTAGATTTAGGAAAATAAAAGAATAAATATAAAACAATTCACTCTCTGTGGGATCGACCTTGCTTGTCACTATACTGATTTCTGTATTAGTAGAGTAGAAGTAATGATTTAATTTTGGGGTGTAAACGACAGCTCCCAAATTTTAGCGCTGTTGCCGGGGAGTGTTATTTGTTTTTTATTATTCTTTGTTTTCATTTATTTATTTTTTATTTTTATTTTTAGTTTGGGACTCGATTCTCTCACTCTCTTGAATTGAAATTTAATCCAGAGTTAGAGAAAATTGCACGGGGAGATGGTTGATGCAAGCCACAACAGGACTTTGAAAGAATTAGCTTCTCCTAATCTCGATCAATCATCATTGTGTATTGAATATCCTACTTTGGATGCTACTTTTGAATTACAATTAGGACTAATCTACCTTTTGCCTACTTTTCGTGGTCTTACAGGTGAAGATCCATACAAGCATCTAAAAGAGTTTCATGTGGTGTGTTCCACCATAAAACCACAAGGAGTAGCAGAGGAACAAATGAAGCTTAGAGCTTTTCCATTCTCATTAGCAGAGTTGGCAAAGGATTGGCTGTACTATCTACCTTCAGGGTCAATACGATCATGGAATGAAATGTAGAGGCTGTTCTTGGAGAAGTATTTTCCTGCTTCAAGAGTTGCTAATTTAAGGAAGGAGATATGTGGCATCCGATAGTTCAATGGAGAAACTCTCTATGAGTATTGGGAAAGATTTAAGAAGTTATTTTCCAGCTGTCCACCGCACCAAATTGATGCTCAACATTTAATCCAATACTTCTATGAGGGATTGATGTCAATGGATAGAAGAATGATTGATGCAGCAAGTGGAGGAGCACTAGTTGATAAGACACCTGAGGCTGCAAGGAACCTAATTGCAAACATAGCAGCTAACTCACAACAACACGGAACTAGGATGGATCATACACCTACTAGGGTGAATGAGATATGCACTAGTAATATTGAACGTCAAATTTCTGAATTAACTGCTATGGTTCGACAAGTGGCTGTGGGAAATGTGCAAGTTGCAGAGCAAGGTTTACAGCAGACTCAACAACAGTACCAACCTAGTGGAGGAGCACCGGTCAATTCTGGAACATCTCTTGAGGATATGTTTAAAGCTTTTATGACTCAAACCCACCAGTTTCAGCAAGAGACTAGAACTTCCATACATAATGTGGGGCATGAATCAGTGGTATGCCCAGACAACAAACAGATCCCACAAGCTTTTGCTGCTGGCATATTCCCTACAACCAATTGTCTAACAATAGCAGTTAATTCAAAAATTTGCTGATCATGATTACATGTGCTCACCTCATTTACTCTTGTTGGTGCATGATTCATCCTAGTACCATACTGTTGAGAGTTTGCAGCCATGTTTGCATTTAGGTTCTTTGCAGCTTCTGGTGTCTTGTCAACTAAGGCTCCTCCACTTGCTGCATCAATCATGTTTCTGTCCATGGGCAACAATCTCTCATAGAAGTATTGGATTAGATGTTGATCATCAATCTGGTGAGGTGGACAACTAGAACACAACTTCTTAAACCTTTCTCAATACTCATACAAAGTTTCTCCATTGAACTGCCTGATGCCACATATCTCCTTCCTGATGTTAGCCACTCTTGAAGCAGGGAAGTACTTCTCCAAGAATAGTTTCTTCATGTCATTCTAAGTTTGAATTGATCCTGAAGGTAGGTAGTACAACCAGTCCTTTGCTAAGTTTGCTAGTGAGAATGGAAAAGCTTAAGCTTTATCTGTTCTTCAGTCACTCCTTGTTGTTTCATGGTGGAGCATACCACATGAAATTCCTTTAAATGCTTGTATGGATCCTCACCTGTAAGACCACGAAAAGTAGGCAAAAGGTGAATTAGTCCTGATTTAAGTTTAAAAGAAACATTTAAAGTAGGGTACTCAATACACAAAGGTTGTTGATTGAGATTAGGAGTAGCTAGTTCTTTTAAAGTCCTGTTATTATTAGGATCAACCGTCTCTTCTTCTTCTTCTGAATCAGTATATGAATTATTTGACAGTAACTCAATTGCTATGTTGAGACCAGGTGATGGAACAAAAGTCTCTTCTGGATCTACAGTTGAATTCTTCACTCTACGACTCTCCTTTCTTAGCCTCTTTACTGTCTTTTCTATCTGTGGATCAAAATTCAGTTTAGTAGATTGAGAGGATTGAATCATAAACTAAAAAAAAATACAAAATAAATCAAAACAAATAATCAAGTTCCCCAGCAACGGCGTCAAAATTTGGGAGAGCTGTCGTCAAGCAATCCAAAATTAATCTCACTTTCACTCTACGAATTCAAAGAATGAGCACAGTAGTAAGTAAGGATCGATCCCTTAGAGAATTGATTTTGTTTTAAATTTATTCTAATGTTTCTAACCAAATATAGTAATTAAAAGTTGGGGGGTTTTGAATCAATTATAATTAACTAAAGAAAAACAGAATTAAATGAATAAAGATAATCAAGTATATAAAAACTTCAGTTCAGTTTCACCAATTTATAGTAATAGAATAATCAAGTTAATATTATTTCTTCCTTCAATGAAACTAACAACCCTAAATGATCAGCAATCGCTCAATTATCCGAAATTCTCCTTAAGTTTAAATCTAATGTGACAATCGCCTCTACTAGACTCTAACTGTTATATAACCCAAAACTATCAGTCTAATTTAATATGACAGAAGCATTAAGAATTAGAAAATTAGGTTGTTCCAAGCAACAATCACACTATCAGGGATTATTTAACTTGCCTTCTGATAACCTTAATAATACCCAAAAGCTTGTCCACAATCAAATATTATTAAGTACTACCTGTGATCAAATATAATATCGTTTGCTTAATATTATACCTTAATCTAGCAGATGATAACAATTCACTAATATAATCATGCAGAAACCAAATTAGTAAACTGAAAATCATATAAGAAATTCAACCGGATTATCAGAATAAATTTCATGCACGAAGGAATAAATAATATAACTCAATTATTTATTAACTGTAAATATGGTTCCACATCCCTTCAGAACTGAATAAAAGAACTAAGCTAGCATGCTGATAAAATATATTCTGAGATTAAAAATAATGAATGTTGAATTGTGTGTTCAACTGATTACACGTGATAGGTATTTATAGATGCTTTGAAATTCTAGAAGAATTCTAATCCAACTCTACTTCGGAAGTCTTCACTTTGCAAGTATGGTAGGATTCTAAATCCTTATCAATCTCTGAAATCCAGCTTTAAATAGCTTCCTTATCAAATTTAATTTTAATTTCCAAATCCAAGTCTTCCTTAGTTTTCTTTTCCAATTCGATTCAGTTTCCATATTTGAACTTCAACTCAGATTCTATATCAGACTCTACTTCCCATAGTCAGAGATACTTTCCATGTAAGATTGTAATCTCATCTCCAAATACTCATACGAATCGAACTCTAGCACTCCAATACTTAATATCCTACTAAGAATAGGAATCCTGCAAAATCGACTAAAATCGTAGAGTAACACTCCGCACCAGCACTTTATAGAGTAATCATGACACCGTAGAGTGAACTGGGACGATCGTCGAATTGACAGCACCATCGTAGAGTGGAACTATTCTCTCGAAATCGTAGAGTAACTTAGTCGTTGGACAGAAAACGTAGAGTGTTGTGCCTGGTCGTAGAGTGAATCTCAGCATTCATAGAGTGACACTAGAAATCGTCGAACAACTTCACCTTAGTCTGCCTACGATCGTAGAGCCGCCAAACTACACTTTAACACTACGAACGTAATGCCTTCACTCAGCGATCATAGAGTATTATGTAAAACAACATAAAACTCATCATTAAACCCATATTTTGTAAACTCTTAACAAATTCTTCTCTAAATTGATAAACACCTTAATTAAGCTCATAAACACAGAAAATATATAATAATACTAAGCATAAAGGAACCAAAAACATAGAATATTTTGCACCTATCACTTTCCAATGATCATGGGCGGACCACTCATGGGCAAGGGTGGGTAATGAAGGTTGATTTCTTAATATGAAGGTTGCTTTGTAAAATATTAAAGTAAATAAATTAACCACCCCTAAGAGAATTTTTGTACAATATAAGTTTAAAATGTATTGATAAAAATGAAGAGATATATATAATTTAAGATGATGATTAAATAAAGAAAAGTATGCATATGAGTTTTTAATTTTTTTTATATACTGTTTGTGTTATCTTAATTTTAATTGTTTATATACATATATATCCACACAAAAGTACAAGTACATACATAAATTTAAATTAAAGTATATCGTTGACAATATTTTATAAGAAAAATAGTATATGATAAGAATAGTATATCAAAAATGTCGAATGTATTCATTGTAAAATACTCAATTAACAATTACTAAAATACAAAACGACTATTAAACAGACACGTGACTAATTGACTAGCTATAGGTAACGAATAACCTTTGGGTTACTTGCGACTAATCTCTTTTCTTTTATTATTTTAAAAAAGTCAATATTTCATATTTCTTAATTACTCCCTTTCAAGTGGGGAAAAAAGTAAATTAATTTGTTGGTTGTAGAAGGTTCGATGTATGTTAATCTGCTATTTTTTTTTTCTTTTGGATGAAATAAAAAGGGGGATTTTATCTCAAAAATCTTCTTCCATTCTTTTTTTGACCAGGATAAAAAAATTTGTTGTCAATTTTTCAAATGGTGTAGCCTTCCATTCACTAAAAGATCAAGAGAAGTGATCAAAAAATTGAGGGATGAGCTATAAGTTGCTAATGAAGAAATACAACGCTGAAATTATTTGAGAATGGAAGTGACTTCAAGAGTTGTAAAAGAGTTGAAGAGGGAAAATGCCAAAAAAGCAGAAAAACTCAAGAAGATATGGATTGTTTCATGGTTGATGTTTTTGCTAAAACAACATTGAGTAGGATGATTGTAATGTTGTCAGTGTAATTGGTATAAAGAAGAAAAACAGATGATGCAATGAATGAAATGAAAAAACAAACCATTTAGCTCTTTTGGTGTAATTGGTCTGACATTTGTAAGTTGTGTGTTATAAATGAAAAAAACATGTTAAAAACAGAGCACTAATACAAAAGCAGAGCATGTTATCTGTCTTTGGATCGAAATGAATGCAAAAGTGAATAAACAAGCCTACACCCTGCAATGAGTTGTGAATGCAAAAGTAAATCCCATTATAAAACTAATCACCAAACCAAATAAGACGATAAAAATAACACCAAACCAAAATTGAAATAAAAAATCAAACCATTATTTTTATAACGTTGATCAAATTATATCAGTACAATAAATCCTTCCGGCTTCCTTGTTTCACTATCCCAAAAAATCAGCTAAGCTTTTTGCCAAAACATTCACTAAAATTGTACCAAATGACAAGCTATACCAAATCACAAGTTATACCAAAACACTTTTGAAAATAGCTGTCAAGCTATACCAAAAAAGATTTTAAATAATGTTTCCATTAACTAGTACTTCAGTAAAATAATTGCTACTATTTGCTGCTCCTTCTAGCCTTCTGCCTTGATGCTTATAAATGGCTTGCAGGTTGAAGTCTGGGAATTTTGTATGTTTGCTTGCATTTTCCTTGTATTGACATAGTTTTGGTCGTGTAGAACCAGGTGGAGTGTAGCCTTAGATAGTTGTTTGTGAGGCCTTTTTTCTCACAAGTGTTGGAGTTTGACATCTAATTAGAAGTGCATAAACTGAAAAATATAAATTAGTAGTATAGAACTGCAAATATTCACTTAGCTCCAATACAAACTAACCTTCATAAATTTAAAAATGTTTTTTGAACTTATACTTACAAATATAAAATTTTCTTTTACCTTTCTATAGTCAATAACTTTCTCTTTTCCCTTTCCAGTTTGAATTGCCTTGTCTTTTTCCTTTCCACTTTTATTGGCCTATAAAAACAACACATGGCAGAGTTAATAAAAATACAATATATTAACTTGTACATATGTTGTAAATTACTTACCCCTACACCATCTTGACTTGATGGCACATCCCTAATCACCAAAGTAGGCATTGTCCTCTCTCTTGTAATCTGAGTCATCTTCTTTGTTAGTGTAGTTGGAATAGTAGGTACAACCTTTTTTCTTTCTTGGGGACTAGGACTTTTTCTTTAAAATCCATGTAGAGTTTGGGTGCTTTGGACATTTAGCTCGATTTTCATTGATGGAATAGGCAGCATGATATCACACTCAAAATTCAAAAATCTTCCCCATTCAAAACTTTTCAAGGTATTAGTAAGTATCCTCGGCGTACCAATGAGTCACATAATCTAGGGTTTTTCATAGATGGAATGAATTGGGCCTAACATCATAAGAGCAAGGATTCTTGTTAAATCCTACACCTTACATGCACAACTTTTTTCCTTCTATATTGATAGTTGTAGGCACTTTTCCCTCTCTCATTTACTTGGAACTTTAACTATCCATCCCGTATAAGCTTCACAATGTGCAAAGTCTAAAATAGTTGCATCTAATTTCTTCTTAATCCTTGGATAAATTAAGTCTTCAGTCTTCATCATTGCATTTCTTTTCTGGTGCAACCTTACCATTATTTAATCATGTATCTCAACTAGTATGTGTAGAACTAGCATATATCCTACATGTATGATCCAAGCATTGAAGCACTCAAACATGTTATTCTCCACACTGTCTATTTTTTAGTGAGTCTCAAAAAATGTCTTGGACCACAACTTTAGATCTTGCTCTGCCAGTTTGTCATGTGTAGGAGTAGATAACCTTTTATCTTCCCTCATTGCCCTTTTATGAGCTATAGGATGTGTTTTCATGAAGGCCTCCTAGAATGCTTCTTTCAATACTTGGGAAGGAAACTTTTTCCTCTAATTTGCATAGATGTTCCTTGCGCAGTTTCTATACTCTATATGAGGAAGAAGCTCCTGAATATATCCTTTCAATCCCTGAAAATATTTAGTGAATATAAAATGCACACAATTTTCATAACAAATAATGATGTGGTAAAGTTGTTAAATATTAATCAAAGTACTCACCTTTTGTTGATTAGATATTAAAGTGATCTCATAGTCATTTTCCAAAGTCAGGTTAGTCGCCAACAATTGTAGGAACCACGTCCAGCTATCATAATTCTCACTCTCCACCATCCCCACAACTATTAGAAACATCTGATTGTTCCAATCCCTGCCAACTGCAGATAAAAGATGACCCCACACACAATTTTTAGAAAACAACCATCCAAGCCAAGAAGAAGTCTGCATCCTTCTTTGCAAGCCTTTTTCAAATCTTTCCAAGCCTTTTTTAAATCATCATAACACACATAAAACCTCTTAAATCTAGGCATATCTTTAGAATTTAATCTTGTTGTTTTTATGTCAACTACCTTATTCTTGTTACTCTTAACTATCTCACCACCAAAGTCCCACACCCTTACATAATGGTCCTACATCACTTATTGAATCCCTTGTAATGCTAATTAACTGACTAGCATTCATAAATTTGACCTCTGTAACATTCAACTTTAGTTTCAGCTTTATCTCTTCTTACATCTCCTTTAATTTTCAGCTAGGATTTTTTCTAATCCTATTCCCATAGTACTCAACCAAGAACTTGACATTAGTTAGCTTATTTTTAAAGTTTCAAGTGCAATTGTGAGTGTCCAAAATACCAACTGGCCTCAACTTAGTTGGTACCCTAGGCCTCTTACAAAGCAAGAGGTCCTGGGTTCAACTCCCATCGCCAAATTAGCAAAAAAATAAAAAAATAAAAAATAAAAAATTGTGAGTGTCCAAAATAGACTTCATCTACCATATATCAGTCCCTTGAATATAACTAGCTCACAGTTTTCATGAACATCCTTTATCACACCTAACTTGACATCTTTTGGAGTCATTAACTGAATACCATAACTTCCTCCCATTAGTAATAAAGCATTCTCTTTTGGCATCTTTAAACTCCCTAATACTGGAAAATATCATATACTCTTTAAACTTGATCAACTTCTTCTTTGTCTACCTGATAACATAACTATTCTCATACTTACTTTGCCAAGATGCATTCATCTGAATCACTGCCCTGAGAGTGATTTTCACTATCACTTTCATTCCTAAATTCTTGTCCCTCTATTTTATTCCCTTAATTTATCCTTGATTTTGGTTCCCTACATTTTCAATTTCTTCATCTCCCTCATTTTCAGCCTTATCCTTTCCATCTCCATCATTCCTTAATTCCTCCTTCCTCCAAAATATCGGCATCTAATTAATCATCTTCCTCATCAACATTCTTTTTCATCTCCCTCTTATATTCTCTACATTTCTTCCTAACTTCTGCCAATTCTTCATCACGATCACCATCAAAACTATCCTCTGTCTTAGAACTATCCTCCTCAACTACCCTATGTTTTATCCATTTTGAACCTCCTTTTACCACCCTTTTTAACATTCTCAAAATTTATAGTTCTCCTTCTATTAGTCACATTTTCACCAACCATATTGTTTACATTATCACCCACATTATCACCCTTATTATCGCCCACATTATCACCCATAAATATCACCACCATCCCCTTATTTGTCAAACACTTGATTCTAAATTATTATGCTCATCCAATATGGAGGTTTGATTAATATTATATGTTATGACATGGTCTATATTGAGATCAATCACCACCATATGTCAAGCAAATTTTAACCATGTCTCTTATACTGGCATCATCAATATCTACTACTCCATCACTTTAAAAATAAACACTTGACTTACGATGATAATTAAGTTTAGTAGCTAAGTCATCTATTGTACCCATACATATATAATCAACATTCAAATGTGACAATTGATGAACCTTACATCCCATATAGTCACAAACTGGAGCATTGATGAACTTCCCACCCTAGTAGACATTTAACTGCACAATAGTACCCATTTGTACACAAATAAAAAAATAAATAAGAAAACAGAGCATAAACAGTAACATACCATGTAGACATAAATATATCATACATGTGGTTTATATATATTGAGTGATCCATAGCCAGCGCTAGCTATAGATCACTCAACAGACCAACCAACCAACTGATCTCATTGTCATTCATTTTAAATAGTAACCGGTTCAGATTAGAATGAGATAAATTACTATCTTGCGACGATAAGTTCTTGCGGATACCTTTTTACGTTAAAAAACCCAAAAGAGTTCAGGGACCAGTTCATTCTCTTCTCTTATTCTAACTTGTTTCTTCTTTCTTTAATTAAATTATAAAATTGATATTACTTTTTTTTTATTATAGATTCAAAAAATTGTTAAATCTATTATAGTTGGAAAGCTCTCCTCAAGATCTTTTTAAAATAAGATCCATTGTTGATATTTATATTTTTTTAGTTAAAATGACCCAAAAATTGTTATTAAAGTTTTGTTATTTTAAAAATTTACAATATTGTAAGCTTTTGGTTATTAAACTTTTGACATTTTAACTACATCAAAACATATTCAACAATGCCACTTATTTTAAAAAATCTTTTTGAGACCCTTTTTAAATAATATATAAATTAATGGATTTTGATATTTGCAACAAAGAAAGTTAATTGGGGATTTTATAAAATTTGATTAAAGAAAGGAAGAAAAAATTGGGATTAGGGAGAGAAAGAGTATCCAAAGCGATGAGATTAAATCTAGGGAATAAAATAATATGTCCGCTACTATTAGTAGCAGGGACGAAATTTTGGATTAGTAACACGCGGAAAGTTTTGACCAATTTTTACCTCATACAGGGCAAACTGATTTTAAGATGGTCTGCTACTTATTAGTAGAACGGACGGGATATTAAACACCCAAATTTCTTGGTTAATTCATTAAGAATCGCATAACAAGGATATCATCAAAATCAGTCAAAAGCAATTCAGGCAATTAATCGCAGTTAGTAACACTAAATAGCTAAATCTCTAATGCAAAATAAAAGAAAAACATGTTCGCCAAATGGTTGTGAATGCACCCCAATTACTTCAGATTATAAGTGACAGAGGCAAATAGCTCGGTTGATCCGACTGCAACAGACGAGGAGGGGAAAGAAATTGGCTTGCTATAGAGAGAAAGTAACCCGCTAGCAGTATTACGCAGAGAAAATGGCTTGGGCTTAGGAAGATTGACAAGAATCGCAGTTAGTAGAGGGGAAAGTAAATTGGCTAGGGTCTAGGATTTGACAAGAATCACTGCAGGGGGAATAATATTTTGATTATCCGTCTGCTCCAATTAGTTAGCGGACATACTATATAATTTCTATCCTTTGGATTAGGATTGACTAGGGGTTAGTTAACGTAATTGGTCCGTCCGCTAGTATTAGTATGCAGACATGGTAATTCTATAGAATTAATCTCATCCTTTTGTGTGAAGCCCCCAAATTCTCTACACTCTTTGTAGCAAGATTTTTGGTACTCATATCAAACTATTCAAACTATAAAATATTCCATAATATATTAACTTTCTATCTATCTAAGGTTCCCACAGTATCCACATAAACAGACCAATAGTCTTCTCGTCGTAGAAACATTAACTGTGTTTGGATACCCTCAACTTGGATGTTATGTGTAGATTCATATTCCTATGGATAATCTCTTTTATATCGACTATTCCCTATCTATCTGACATTCACTAGTAATTAATCGATAAGATTTGCTCTTGGAACTATGAGGTGGCGCCATTCCGGTAAAGGTGGCACCTTACCAACACTCATTAAGTGTAACCTCAGCGCTTACAGATACTCCCCAATTATCATTTTAAATACCCTCATTTAGATGTTATAGTTCATATGGATTACTGTTACTACATCAATGGTACTTCCTAATTTAACTAAGAATGTAAATACAACGCAAAGGAGATAATAACAAAAAGATGATTATATATTTGACAACTTTAAGTTTGATTACAAACATTTCTCAGTACTATGTTCTTATTACAACAAAGTCTTATAAGGACTTGAATTTATTCAAAAATAGTAAGATAAAACTAATTCAACACGGCCTTTTCCCTTGTCCGTCCCTTAAAGTTCCAGGATTACCATCTAAAACTGCAAAGGACAAGTTTTATTGCAAGGATGAGCTACCAAAATGCTCTCAGCAATGTTTATGTCAAAAATGTAAAAACCACAATGTGTTTTGATTTGAAAGAAGTTCAAAAGCTTTTTGCCAACTGAGGGTTTCAATACTTGAACCATGTTGTTCCAACCAGTTCTATCAGTCTTTTCAATAACTTAGAAAAGTTTTGTTCAGATATCTTATAAGGGAATCAGTCTTAATCGATGATATCCTAGGAGTATGCATACACAATCCTTATCGGTGCCCAACATGCACTAGATTGTCAAGATATTATCGACAATAACAACCTCCCATATATGGTGTTTGTATACTCAGTTATAAGATGTTCGTACCAAAACAATTTGGCTTTGACACAACAATTCATGCTCGGTATATAACAATATATGAATAATAATTCATTTCTAAAGTTAGTGTTTGAATCAAAGAAGCAAATATAACTTCTACAACAATTGATAGCAAGATGTATAATACTTGCATAAAAATGTAACAAGGTTTGGAGACTTGCGCTGAAGCGTCAGTAGTTACGTTGTACTTTACGCTGTCTATCTACGTCATGTAGTCTAATATCAATAATAAGCCTGTTAGTAATTTATAATAACACGTATCGAATTAAACTAGTTCAAAGTATCGTTAAGGTTCGGCATTGATTCGACCTTTCGGATAGCGTTAATAGGGACACTTAAACACGTAGGTTTATCAATAAAAATAGCCTTAAATATTAAACTTAGATAGTTTAAATTATCATTTTATAATATTTTTAAAAGCTTGCATATTATTTTTTAAATAATTTTTTTACAAAAGGCTTGTTAGTATTTTTAAAATAATTTTTACAAGCTTAGAAGTATTTTTAAAATGACCTTAAATTATCATTTATAACATTTTTAAAATTTTTTAGTATATTATTTTATATGATTTATTTACCATTTAAAAATAAATTTTTGCAAAATTTAGAATATTATGTTAAATGTATTTATGTTATTCATTTATTAATATTTTTAGAAATTTAATATATTATTCTAATTTTTGTAGAAAGTTAGTACATTATTTAAACTGATTTATTTATTCATTCTATAATATTGTTTTGAAGTTAATATATTATATTAAATGATTTATTTCTCATTTAAAGTAATTGTAATTCCTTAATATCATTTTTAAATTATTTATTTAATATAATTATTAAATAATTTATTATCATTAATATTTAATTAAATTAAATTATTAATGAAATTTGATGTTCAAATATTTAAAAAGTTAATAAATGTAGTTTAAAATGATTTTTAAAAAACTTAATTATTAATTATTAATAATTATTTAATATTTATTTAATTTAATTTAATTATTATTATTTATTTTTATTAATTTCTGTCGCTAAAGGCTGGTCGGTATCTTCGCTCTAGATGATCTTTTTTTGAGGAATCCGGAAGGTGACTGTCGGCTAAGAGGTCTGTAGCGAACGGATGTTTGTCACTATAGGTGTTCTTCATTTCATTAAGAACAGTTGGTCCCATTGGTCGGGTAAGGGACTTTTAACTTCAAATAACTTCTAATTGGTTAATTGTTTGAGTGAAATTTTTGTTGCTTGTTATAATAGACATGGCACGGATTCTTTTAGTTGTTCTACCAATTCTAATTTAGTACCCTCATGGCATACTACAAAACTCATGCTTAAAAAATTAATAAACAAAACAATCTAAGCGGCATTCAAAAGGTCTGACAAAACTAGCATTGTCAGGACTGTTCTTGACTGTCACGATCAAGGTGGCTTATTTTTGATTTAATTCTCATTTTCTAGGTGTTATTGTTAAATACAGCTTTAACAACCCTAGATTCATCAAATAGCATGTTATTAAGCATTCACTAAATACTAAAACATAACATCTAACAATGCTTTAAAAATTTCAGCATAAAATTAGGGTTTTTGCACCTTTTTGAGCTAATTTTTGATCTGGTGCTTAAGATCCCTGATTGAGACTTCACTGAGATGTTATCTAGACTATATTTATGAGTGATTTGAAGTTGTGAATTCTTAAGTCTAATGGCCAGAGGCTTGTTCTAGTTATAGAAATGTAAGATTAGGGTTTTTTATGGACTTTTCACCCATTTTTTGCCTCTATAAAAATCTAGCAATAGGAACTTGTGCTGCTTGTGTGATCCGATCCTAGCCCCATGCTTGGTGCCTTGGAGTGTGTTGGATGTGCGGTTTTTAAACACAAGCTTATGCACCGACTCCTTTACAAGGTTTCCAATTGTTTTAGCTTACTAATCTAGGTTTTTTTCACACTAATCTTGATTAGGATTTTGTAATTTCCTGCTTCAGGATAACTTAATTAGGTTAGGTAATAACTTAATTAAGCTTAAGTTTCATAATTAAGGTTTTAGAATTTTCTTAATTAGAGTTAGGGTTTTTTCTAATTAGGGATTAGGGTATTCGGGTTTCATAATTAGGGTTTAGGGTGTTCCTAATTTAATAGGTTTAGGGTTTCAATCCTTCAATTAAGTTTTATATTTTAATTTCAATGATTCCATAATTTATATTTTGTTTCATTTACTCTAAGATCTAATTTATGTTTTACCCCAATTAGAATTCTTCTGCACCAATTAGGGTTTTGGTTCGCTAACTCGGTTAACAATTGTCAAATTTAGGGTTTTATAAATTATGGATTTATACACTCTTATACTTATCTTTTTTAACCCTTTAATTAGCATATGTTATGTTTTTATCTAGTTTAATATCTTATTATATTAACGTCGAAAGCTCGACCAAATCACTTTGTTCATTCCCTAGCACGATACAGCAAACTGTTGAAAATAATTTGGCCGGGATACTTCTCGGTGGAATCGTGGGAAAACACGATCATTTTATTATCTGTCAAATGTAAGCATGAGACTAAGCAGCTTCAATTTTTTTTTATTTTGACCTAATTCACTATTAAAGTTATATTATTCATCATAAACCACAGAGTCAGAATGAGAAATTTCAATTAATACGCACATATAATTTACATAATACAAATGCTTATTAAGGTCTGGAATATCACATTCACTTCCCTCTAATAAGAATTTTCGTCCTCGAAATTACAGTACAGGTTACAAAAACAAATGTGGATAGTTGTCTCGCATTTTACTCTCGATGCTCCCATTGTAGCTTCCTCTTTGTTTTTGATTTCCTCCAAATAACCGTGACTGAAGGTATCACTTTATTCCCGTAGAATTTTGTTCTTTCCTATCTATGATTTTCAATAAGAACTTCTTCATATGGACAAATCATTCTTGATCTGGAATAGGGGTCGTGATTCTTATAACGTGTTTTTATAATCGGGTTTGTATGGTCATAACTCAGGACACATGAAACACGTTATATGGGATTTGTTCTAACTCAAGAGGTAGGGGCAACCTCATAAGGCTAACTCAGCTATCATCCTCTATTTTTCCAATTTTCTTCTTGGTCGAAACATTATTATGCCTTTCGCGAAAGAATACTTTCAAAATACATCGGGCTACCGACATCGAAATCTTGTTCGTTGCCTATGTTTGATCCGCGTACTTCTTCTGTCGATCCTGAGACGCTTGCAATCTTTCTCATATAATTCGAACTACCTCATCGGTTTTGTTGAGACTATTTCTGGCCCTTAACAATTGTTGTTCACCGACTTCGTACCCAACATAATGGCGTTCTCACATTTCCGTTCCGTACAGAGCTTCAAATGGTGGCAATTTCTTATGCTGGCATGGTAACTCTTGTTGTAAGAAAACTCTACTAAAGGTAATCGATCCTCCCCATATTTCCCTTGAAGTCCCATAATGCAAGTTCGCAACATTGTCCTCCAAATATTTTGAATTGTCCTCTTCACTCTGTCCGTCTATTTTGTGGGGTGATAAAGAAGTGCTGAATCTTAACTGGCGTTTCCTATGTGGTTTCTTGGAGACTTGTTCAAACGTTTGAAGGTAAATAGTTGGATCTTCGGTCTGATACTATAGAAACAGGAGACTCCGATGTCTAGAATTAAAATTCATTGATGTAAAGTTTTGGCCAATTGGTCAAGATTGAAAGTTAACTTTTATAGGGTAGGAAATGAGGCTGACCTGGTAAGACGGTCTACAATTATCCAAATGGTCATTTTGACCTGTCTGTGTGTTTGGGAGACCTACTACAAAATCCATGGTGATATGTTTCCATTTCCAACTCGGGGATTTCTAAGGGCTGCAGTAACCCACTAGGTTTTTGATGTTTCGGCTTTTACCTTGTGACAAGTTAAACATTTACTTACCCATTTTAACTATTTCTACTTGTTCCATATTCCGGACCATAAAAAAAGTGTCGGCTTTTAATCTTTGTACAATTTTTTGTACTACCCGGATGCGACGTAACAGAAAAAAAAAACGAACTTAGAACTACGGGCTTCAATTCAGTTTTTCATCTTTTAGTTTATTGTACTGAGGGAACCCAAATTCTTGTCTCCTGTACCTCAGTACCCCATCCGTTTATTTATTCTGAATTTGACATTCTGTACATGAGTTATTGGTCAGGTTATGCTATAAGCGCGAACATTGCAATCAAAGTACATAACTAAAGCGGAAGCGCGATAAAATCAGATTTTAAAATTTTATACCAACCATCACCATGATCTTTTCTTTATGCAACAATTATTTAATTAAACGAAAAGTGATGGCGAATAAGAATTATACCTTTGTAGAATTGCTAGTTTTCTCAAGGTACAAGTTCACCTCCAATTCCTTACGCGTTCTCCTTGAATTCCACCGATTAAATTCCTTCCTCGTTGCATCAACGTTAGCCACCCAAGTGTTTGGCCTCTAGAGGTGGATCCACCAAGGAATAAAACTTGTTTCAAGAAGATGGGTGTTGGCAAATCCCTAGTTTTTTTATTTTTTTTTTTTATCGTTATAGAAATTGTAAGTAATTCTTTACAATTCTTATGCAATAGTGTGTAACTCTAAACTATGATAAGACTTCTCTTATTTAAAGACCCTGTCGGATACCCCCCCCCCCCCCCCCCCCCCCCCATCCCACATCTCCAAAACCCTTCCCTAAACTATTATAGGATTATGGGTTTCATATGTCAAATTAAACTCCTTTAATTTAATTAAACTCCTAATCCAATTAGGAATTCATGTGAGTAGTTACTTCTATTAATTAATTCCCAATCTCTAATTTAGGAATGTAATATTAGGTTATAATAATAATAAGACTACCTCTTATTAATTTATATTTAATATTTCTAAAAATAATTTAATAATAAATATTAAGCTATTTAATTTATTCTAATTTCCAATTGACTAAATTAAATACACTTTAATTTATTATTACAATTATGTCATTTACCTTCTTAAATAGAATATTTTCCTTTTGCGGTGGTGACCCTTTAGGTTTTCCATATTAAACCGGTTGTGAATAAATTCAATTTGAACAAATTCTAATCTTATTTAAATGAATAAATTAAACTATTTAATTTATTTATGTGTGTAGCAGTGATCATAATATTTACGTCAGCTATCACTTAGCAGTTAAGGGTAAGCCCCCTTAGCGATCAACGACTTTCCAGATAATATAGATTTCAACAATTAATCATAAACGAACCTTTCAGTGCATAGTTACCGTACAATGCACCTACCCCTGTATCCTTCTTTTGCTGCCTCCACTACCCTTCAGTCACCACTGTGTGTTTCTAGTGTGTGTGTGTGTGTAAGTGTCCCAAAATTAAATATAAGGACATGGAATTACTTGTCAAGTCTTATTTTCATGTAAATTATATGTATTACGTTTCTTCAAATGCAATCAACTCTAAATAATGCAAATTAGAAACCTCCTTTTCGAATTGTTTCATTTTGCCTTGGCCAAGGACTACTGAGTTGTCATTTATCGAATCACATTGGACATTTCTAATCTTTTAATAGACTTGGTAGATTCTTTGTTGATCATTCACCTAATCTCCATGTACAACTTATTTATACCCAATCCATAACCTTTGTTATACCCTAAAGGTCTTAAGGAACATGTCAAAGTATAAACTCAGCATACACAAGTTAGACTATGATGAATCTCATGTCTTAAGGATCACTTGTACTACTATCACTAGAGGAATTCCTTATTGCCTGGCGAGTACAAACTCCATTAGGTATTCCATTAGCGAAGCCACGTGTAGTGAACTTATTCTCCAATAAGCACCTACATACTTGCTTTAGTGTCTCCACAACAAATGATTATGAGATCATATCATCCATCTTCTTAAGAGCAAGCCAACGTAATGTTACTAATCTATCCGGATTCACTACATCCCTTTTAGTAATCCAACGATTAGGAACGGATTTCGTTTGTGAGCTATCGAGTATTTAGATGTCATTAACAATGAATCACCATCATGAATTCTAAAAGCATTGCTCAAAACTATGGGTTTAACACATTTAAGATAACACACACTATGTAGATAATATAAAAATGCCCTTTAATAACTGAATAAGATTACAAAGTATAATACCTACATCTTATCAAATATGATTGGCTTGTGTGCATACTACTTTCATTCTCCCCCCATGCACTAAAAAAGCCAATCGTCATGGTATCTAATACCCTTCTTTCTCTAAGTGTCGATCATTCTCTTCCTGCCGTTTGGATAAAGCTTCAGTAAATGGATATGCAATGTTGTTCTTTGAGAGTACACTTATTATCCTCTATAGTGACCTTTTTCTTCTTTTAATGATTCCTATAATCAAATGAAAGTGCCACAACACATGATTAAATCCAAGATGAGACTTAAGAAACTATTCCTTAGTTTCTGTGATGAACTTTTCATCCAAAACAATCAACTATGTAGCTTTCACTTACAGCTATATACTTTGTCTTTGTCACTAAATTAGCAACTCTTTGCTATTTTAGAAACTTTCCAATTCTCTACATCACCATTAAACGGTAACAATTTAACCCTAAAGTGGATTTTGTTATTCGTCTTGGGCTCAGTCTGAAGAAACCTTGAGTCCTTCTTTAGCCCACTAGTTTTAATTCAGACTACCACGAATCCATGATCACATCAATCAATACCGATTAAGTACTTAAGATGTTTATCCACTGTCTTATAGTGATCTTCTCCAGACTATAACTGAGTCAACATCAGGCCTTGTATATTCATTGCAATACATTGATAGTAATCTCATGCGATCTCTCTTTAAATAGGAGACCAAGTATTATAGAGATTCAACTCCATGGCTCATCATCATGAGACCCCTCTCTTGGAGTTTGCCCTGCTAAACGCCTTTACCATCGAATGATATACACATTCATTGGGTCAAGCCGAACATCCTTTTAAATCTAATCCTATATAGATTTTACATATCCCCAATTTATAGGATGCACCTCCTAAGTTTATTCATGGAGGAATAGTTTTAGACAATTTTATCTTTATTGATTGTAGCATTGGTGTGTCCATTCCTTATCAGTAATATATTAACATATAATACTAGGAAAGTCACAGTGCTCCCACTGACCCTTTTGTACACACTAGGTGCATTCTCGTTTTTGATAAAATCAAACTCTTTCGATTGTCTCATCAAAACGAAATGTTCCATCTTTGAGAAGCTAGCTTCAATCCATAAATGGATCATTCGTACCTTAAAACACGATTTGCTTATCCAACCATTGAAACATATTCCTCTGGGTTGTATCATACATACATTCTCCTCAAGTCTTCATTGAGGCAGGAAGGATGTCTCCACATCCATTTTTTCCAGATTTGTTAATAAGCTGCAATCGCAAAGCAAAATCCAAAAATGCGGACTTGAGGCATTACCTGGTAATAAGGTTTTATCACAGTCCAACTCCTTGACTTTATTTGAAAAACCTTTTAAAAAAAGGGTTCTGGTCTCATAGGGTCTCTTCCTTGCTAATTGCCCTAGTCCTTTCCTCTTAAAAGACCTATTTACACCCTCTAGGCACTTTGCCTTTCGGTTGGAGTGAGTAACCAGAGTCTATACTTGGTTCTCATACATGGGAGTCCATTTCGGAATTTTTTATGGCCATCTGCCATTTCTCTGAGTGTCTTCTACTCATAGCCTCATCGTTGATATTTGGATCATCATCCACTATGATTGCGTAACCTCCATCATCATCGTCTATGAATGAATCCATACCTCCTAGGTTTCTTTGGTGCTCTTTCAGATTTACGATTCGGTTGTTGGTACAATAGGTCTATTCTACAAGAGTTCCCTCGGTTTGGACTAAAAGTGCTTTGTGGTTCTTGAACTCTTTCAAAGATCTATTACCCTCCCACTAGCTCCTCTCAATGATAAACACCTTTATCCAAGAAGTGCAAGTGTGTAGGGATTTTATAGTAAATAATACCCTAACCTTTCCTTTAGGATATCCCACAACTCTACACTTGTCAGATTTTGTTCCAAATACTTATCTTTTGAAACCTTTTCAAATAAGTTAGACAAAAACCCCTTTATCTTAACATACTTAAGATTTAGGAATCCCTCCCTATCCATAACTTTTATGGAATCTTGGGGCTGGCCGACGAATTTTGAGGTTAACCTTATTTTGTAGATATGCTAGCTGTTTCTAGGGCATAACCCCAGAAGGATACTTGAAATGTCGGGTAAAAATCATTATGGAACCGCACCATATTCTAACTTGGTTACACTTTTTCCTGTTTTAGATACACCATTAAATAAATTGTGTATCATGAAACTTCCATTATGAGGAAAAATACCATTTTGAGATGATCTAAAAACTTATTGCACAAGTATTCCTTCCTCGATCTGATACAAGAAATCTTAATACTTTGTCAGTTTGTTTCCACCTTCTGAATTCTTTTAACCTTTCAAATGATTCAGGCTTTGTATTTCATCAAATGACATATATTCTACTCTTTGCATGATCATTTCCTTTTCTTTTACTATTTTGTTCAATTTGCAATATTATTTTTATCATGTATGTCAAGTTTAACTAAGTCCGTCAAATGTTTTCTTCCAGTTTCAAACCAAAAGACTTATCATTTAAAATAGAACAATAATTGTTCTTAAAGAGAATACCAGAACCTTCCTTGTCCAACAACGGAAGTAATAATTGTTTCTTAAGAGAACTGGAACATCATAACAAATTATTAACTTAACAGACTTGCCCGTAGGCAACGCTTAACTATAAGATCCTACGGCAAATTGTAACAAACCATTACTCCATTCTCCGCACGTAAGATTTACATACTCTTTGTTTAGCCTTTCAACTTCTGCTTAGTCTCTGTACTGGATTGCATAACGAGAGAACTATAGCCGGTATCCAATACCCAAGTAAGAACCTTGACTTACGGAAAGGAATTAATATCCAGGATGAACAAACCAATATCTGTATCACTCCGAAGCTTCACTAATCTTCTTCTGGTTAGCCTCGGCAAAGATGCTCCTTACAGTTTCCTTTCCAATAACTAGGCTTCTTGCAATGGAAGCAAACTCCCTTAGCTATCTGCATCAGTTTGGTTAGACTCCTTAGTTATTGCCTTTCCTTATACCGTCTTTGAAATTGTTCTTTCTTTTTAGAAGAACCTGTTGGCCTCTCTTCCGCTTCCTAGAAGCATCATCTACTAGTAAGACTTGGTCTTTCTTGGTTGGAAAATGACTCTTTTACAGTTTTTCAACGTGTTTTAAGCAACTCATGCAGGTTGACATATAGCTTGTTCACGTGGAAAATTCACAATAAATTGTGAGAAAAGAGTCCGGGAGTGGATTGCAAGATCAAATCTTGGATCAACTCTTCATCCAATGACAAAATCCGCAGTTGTCCCAATTGTTCAATCAGGATTGATCATTTTTAGGACATTTGTCTATACTGTAGT